>OOFB01000818.1:2997-25901 GCA_900323305.1 Trachyrincus murrayi
CGATACATGTAACGATTAAACGTTGACATACCCATAAATGATATAGTTGGTCTTGACATTTTTGGGCCAGGAAAACTCTCCAAATATAACTTCATCTCCTTTTGCAACAATTTCTTTTTTCTGGATATTGTACTGACGAAGAACACTCAACACGTCCGCCATCTTCACTTGTCTTCATGTAGAATGGAAGTAAGGCCCCCAAATATCAACACCGTGTGGCCCTTCTAGATGCCTGATTTCAGAAAAGTTAAACAGCCTCTGGTGTCTTTAAAACTATATAATAAAGTAGATGTGTCGTATTAATAGCACTTTTCATCTATGTAACCATTATATATTACAGAGTTCTGTCCGGAAAATAATATATATTTTTAATAATATCAATACATTTGCAAGCATTAACTCAAAATGTTTAAATTAATTAAAATGAAATGCTAAAAATGTTCTTCCGATTAATGAAGTCATCTCGTTATCCATTGGGTCCTAGGGATAGCATATGTGAGTTTTTACAGTATGTTTTAAAAGACTAACTGATTGGAGAAAGCTTCTATTTTAAGTATTTTCCTTGTATTTTTGAGCCCACCCTAACATATAAAAAATATAGGAAGGAAACATACTAGCCATACACATTTATTACTTCAGGAAGTACAAAGCATATTTTCAAATGTAGTGTTGAGCATATTAGAAAAAGGTACATTCAAGTCAGTGGATCTACAGGTTATGCTGGAAATCTAGCAATTGTCCATAGGCCATAGTTAGTTGTATCACATTGCTATTAAAATCAAAGAACATAAACAATACATGAAACATTACTGTATTATCAGTTTTAGTCTTGGTTAAATGACTGATTTGAACTTTTTGGAAAACTATACAAATAGATGTATGATGCATGGGAATCAGCCAGAACGACTACAAATCCATACCTTCAAAATGCAGTGAATCACTTTTGCATCATGGTTTGTAAAGATGAAATAACATCCCCCAATGCACTAACACAAAATGTAAAAGCACCAAGAGCGTTCTCAAACCAAACACAATGAAAATAAATCAAATATAATGCATGTATAAAACCAAATTATGTATTATATAGAAGGTTATTGAACCAGGGTAAATGGGAAAACTAGTTAGAGCCCCAAGGAAGTTAATTTTGTGATGTGCTTACACTTATACGTTTGCAGGGGCTATTAAGGTATTTTTTTTTTTCAAGTGTGTATTTATTCATCAAATACACACTTGAAGATTCAGACCAGATTTAAACTACATTGAACCAAATTCAGCTTGTGTTTTGTTTCTACTCAGATGTTTTTACTCAGATACTTTGTGGAATATGGAATTGTGGTGAATTAACTCCCAAAGAAGATCCTTAAAATAAGTCTGAATGCGTATAATTCGGGCTGAACGATATGGTAAATAAAAATCATATTACAATAATTTTTACAGATATTGCGATATGATTCACTATTAGTGGGAATGATAATTTCTGCATCACAATTTTAATTTTCACTGAAAAAACATGACATTTGGGTCTGCACAAAAAAAAACATGTTATCTGGAGAAAAAATTAATTGTAGGCCAGGGCATCTCTGCATCACTACAGTAATTCTTTTATAATGGTGTTATCAATTTACATTTACACATTTTAGCCTTGCAGCTCCTGCGATTTGGATATTGCACTTGGCTATATTGCGATTTGGATAATATTTTAATTAATTGTTCAGCCCTATGTTCAACCAAATCTTATCAGTCGCTAACATACGCACATCAACGACAAAGGGAAGAACATTCTACGATCAAATAGTACTTGCTCTAGCATGCCATAGGTATACAACAGAAATTAATCCTACTGCAGTACTAAGCCTATAGCATTATATTACACTGTTGCCCTTTGAGCCAACCGACTTTATCAGTCAGTGTAGTACTAAGTGGAATTTGTTTACAAAGAATGTTTACAGTTTTCATATTCCACCTGCCTGCCTGGTCCAGCTTGCAGGGCCAACGTGTCAACTGACTTAGTTAGAAGAACAAAAACAAGCAAAACACAAGGATTTTGGATTAGTGCTGTGTAAGCGCACTCCGAGATCTACGAGAGCGAGTTTGTCCACTTTGTGCCATTTGTTTTGGAACACCTATAAGTTAAATCATATGACAAAAAAAGGGTCAGATGAGATCCTTGGCAAAGTTGCGGATGACGTTAAGTGCTCCCGCGTCAAAGCCAGAGACGTTCAACAAACCACTGTCCTCCGTGTCTGCAACGGCGTGTCCGATGGCAGTCAGGCCACATATCACCAACTTAGAAAACGTTCCAGATTTCTGTTGTTAAGAAAGAAACACAATCACATATCAAAACATTTCTTTCCTGTTAGTATTGTGAATCCATAACTGCAATGCTACCAAGTAACTTTACATTAGTGACAAAAATATATACAGTATATAAAAAGAACCCCCTTTTAAATATATATATTTTTTTACAAAACACTACTTACTTACGAAACTAGTAATCAAAACGGTGAATCTAAATTCCCAAAACATGAACCCATAGCCGAGTGGACACACTCTCGCTTCAGTTTTTTTAAAACAGGAGAGCCAGTGAAGAAAACCCCACTTCTCTGTGCTTCTTGAGGGTCTCCACTGGGCTGGGAGCAAAGGTCCACAGTGGGTTGTTGGTCAACACGACGAACACATCCACGGCCTTTCCCTTCTCCAGGGCCCAGGTGATGGGCAGGGTGCAGTCTGTGGTGCCGCTGGGGCTCTACAACACACGGGAGTCGAGTACCACGGAAACACAACATGTCACAAGAAAGACACTGGCCGAAAACAATGGCAGGGAGGTTAATTTGGTTAAAACGCTGTGATGGTGACAAAGTGAATAGGTGTCCACTGGAAGCGATCCAGGTTCCATTCAGACCAGTGGTTCTATATGCAACATGTCAAACCCTTCCACCCACTTTCCTGTCAGTCTTCACTGTCCTGTCCACAATGCATAAAAAGTAATGAATAAAAAAAAATATATAATATAATATATATAAGCAGACAAAACAAAATATAATATAAAAGACACAAAAATACATATATATATATATATATATATGTCTTTTTGTGTCTTTTATATTATGATATTTAGTTTTATTATCTGCTTTCCCCTCAGAGATGAATAAAGTACCCATCCATCTATATATTTCACAACACATGACATGTAATTCACCTTAACCAGGTCACACGCCACATCAGCGAGGGACATCTCAACAGTGATGGTGGAAGGAGAAACCACTCCCTCAGAGTACACGAGCACTTGTGTGTCCACTTCTGTCCTGGAGATAATCTGTAGGAAAACACCAAGCTGGATTTCAACGCAAAATATAAATACCCCACCGCAAAACAATAGCAATGAGTCTCTCTACACAAGAGGGAGAAAGTCAAATGCCAATGGATGAATTCCAACAGGGCATGTGGTCTCGAGGGCTCGTGGCGATGCCAAAAGAGAAGAAGTCAGAATAGTAGGAATCCACGGCATGTGTCAACAGACACAGGCAGGCCTTTGTCATGATAGTGGATACAGTGATATAGGGCTGGACAATGACTCAATAATATTATTGTGTAGCAGGAGACCTTGTTACATACAGCGCCACGCAAGTGGCTTTTCTGGGCTCCGAAGATGACCAGGACACAAGCAGATTGTTGTTGGAACCGGTTTATTGTAGAGTTGGTCACCTTAAATTACCATACATACACTTCTAATTTAATATATATAGTACATAGCAATAAATAGTCCTAAAATAAAAGTGCTTATTTTTCCCCAAACACCTAGACCTGCAGCGATACCAGTTTGAGTAGCAGCAGCAGTAACAGTAACAGTAGGACCTCACCATTGCGATGGCCGCCGCAGCAAACACAGTGCTAAGCGGCGTTCCTGGAACTACGCCGCTCAACGAAGTGCTGACGTCGATGGCCACGACAAACCTTTTCCCCGTAGGCTCCATGTTCTGAAAAACACGGTCGCACAGTCAGGCCCGTCGGTTCGTCCAACGCCCTGGACGATGCGGTCCAAGGACGGCACAGAGGCTTTCGAATGCCCCTACCTGCAAAGAATGATAGAAGGCCGATTCCATAGCTTTCAGAATGGTGCTGCTGGGCTCCCATTTAGTTTTCCCTCGAGAGCTCTGGCACCTCTTGTAGTTTTCCATGGCCAGCAGAATGTCAAAGGGATGGATCTTGGCCTGGAAGATTAGGATTAACGCAAAATAAGACAATGTAATTCAGATGCTATTTTTTTATGCAGCATTTTATTAAATGTAATTATTTAAAGGGTCACCGTCTTACGTTCCTCACCACCGTCTCATCTTGGATTCTGCTGCAGAACTCTGTCATGTCCGAGGTTCCTGGTTCCAGAACCTGGTTGGCTGTCATCTTACCCACAAACCTCAGCGCGGAGCAAAGAGGCATGTCCTTCAACAAAGCTCTCCATACCTATAAAAAAAATGTTAAGACAAGAAAAACGATTGCCGTAGCATGCATAAAACACAAGAAACAAACAGCATGATTTCAAATTAATATAATGTCCCAAATGCAAAATCGCATCACAGTTACATACAATTGCACAGCTCAACCTCAAAGACTCTGTGACGCTCAGGCCTTTTAGACAGAACTCACTTGCTTCGACTTCAAGTGGTCTGTCAGCAGTTGCTCCATCTCTAGCCCGTGCTCCTCGATGAGGTTGACGACCTCGGCTTCATCACAGCTGTGCTTGACCTTCTCCACCGCCTCCAGGTAGGACAGCAGCTTGACCACCTCCTCTGGGTTCTCCTTGTCCGCGTACGACACCTGTACTTCCTTCCATCCTTTTGTTACATATTTACTGATCAACACAATCGCTGGAAGCACAACAAGAATAAAATAAAATAAATAAACAATCAAACGGAGAACTAAAATGGAAATTGTAAAAATGTTGATGATAGTTAAAGGGGTTTTCTACCAGCTTTGTATCATGTGGGTAGTATATGCAAATTAACAATGTTTAACTTTTCCCCATGTTGCCTGCACCCAGATCTCCCCGCTCATTTGCCAGCAAAAGTCCACCGGATGACGCGTAGAGGGGAGATCTGGGTGCAGGCAGATATTAGCATTGTTCATTTGCATATACTACCAACATTGTAATGATACAAAGCCGGTTGAAAATCGGTGAAGTTCCCCTTCTTTAATTCACTAAAACACTGCTGGGAACGTTAAAGGCCAACTGAACAGTTAGCACTGTAGTGACTCTGACTTTTCCTGACACACTGCTATGTATGTATGTATCACTATGTAAACTAACTTACTGCTATGTATGTATGTATCACTATGTCAACTAACTTACTGCTATGTATGTATGTATCACTATGTAAACTAACTTACTGCTATGTATGTATGTATCACTATGTAAACTAACTTACTGCTATGTATGTATGTATCACTATGTCAACTAACTTACTGCTATGTATGTATGTATCACTATGTCAACTAACTTACTGCTATGTATGTATGTATCACTATGTAAACTAACTTACTGCTATGTATGTATGTATCACTATGTAAACTAACTTACTGTCTTTAGATGCTTTGGTGTGAGACAGCCGCAGCAGATCCTTGTGGGACCAGCCTGCTCTTTGTTTACATTTGGTTACCGCCGTGGCCAGATTCATGGCGTCCTGCTCGTTGTACCAGTCGGACACAGCCTTTCTCAACGCACGTCCCCATATGCCACACTTCATCCCTTCCTTCAGTTCCTTCTTGTACTGGATGAAGACGAAGAGGTGACCGAATTCCCGGCATACTTCCTTCAGGGCTTTGAAGGCGGCCTGTCTGGTCTGTAGCTCAGAGCACTGGGAGCACAGCGCCAGGCCAAAAAGGCATGGGTTAAGACAGGCAGCTTGGCCGCCTTCCGCAAACCTCTTCACCTCCTCCACCACCTCACAGCCCCGGCCCTCCTGAAGCATGGAGAGCAGAGCTCCAGTGTTCTCCATACGGGGCTGGGACTCCTCTCTTGGTGTGTAAATGTCCCCCTCCGAACCATAGCACAGGAAGCGGCAGAGTTTGGCCTTGTCGTTTAGCTCCCTCGGAAAGTTGTTTGATTTCGCTGGATTTGTTGATGGCTCCATTGAAACACGCAAGGACTGAAACAGACATTATGTACAGGACAGGTAACTATCACTTACTTGTCCTATCATCAGCAACTATAATTTAGTGACTGGCAATAGGGTGACCAGGTGTCCCGCTTTATGCAGGACTGCACAGCTTTTTTTATCCCTTGTCCCGCATTTTGATTGGCTCGTTTTCAAAAGTCAAACCACTGCAGGATTTGCGAAAATCTGTCAATCAAAGGCCACACCTACTATTTCTCACGCTATTTTGCCGGGAACTTACAGCCTGCTTTGAAGACATTTGTTGTGGACACCTATTAGTTAGTCCCTCGCGCTACACCCGAAAATATATGAATAAATCGTTAACTGTAAATATAAAACACAAAAATGTCATTGGTAACGTGTCCTACATTGTCCAACAGAAACATACTCATTGTCCCACATTTTGGTTTGTTGGGCTCTGGTCACCCTAACTGGCAATGCAAGTTCTCAAAATGATAAATGTCTTTGTGTTTTGCTCCACCATGCATTGGCCAGTTACTTATTATTCATCAGCACAATTATAAAGCAGTTAACCTGTCTTTCTACTTGCATAGAGGATAAGCATGTTCATGGAGAAAAAGACTAGACTACGTTTACAAACGTAGCCTAGTTTCAATTAGCTGGCAACGTTACTTGCTGATTAGATAATTCGACAGACGTAAATAGCTCCAAGCTGGTTACAGACGATGGCACACACAGGTCCGATAAAATCATGTTTACACATGTCAACAGTGTGGCACGCCGGGCCACGTTGTTACCACTGCGGCCGAACTGAACGTTTAAACACTACATTTCAACAGCTGGCACGAAATAAGTAAGTTTGCACGGTTTAAGTGACAGGTGCTACAACATTCCTACAACAACCACCCATCCTGTGACCAGTCGCAACATGCATGTATCAGTCGTGTAGTGAGAGTAGATAACACTAACCTACCCCATTCCCAACAACCTGAAATTGGATATAAATGAAAGGGTTTAGTTGTCAAGTGGTTGTAATAATTTGTCTAGCGGCGAACGAAACAACAACTCGTTAACATCTCATAAAACAATCACAATCAATAATGGGGACCAGCATTACCTCGATATATGTGTTTGTGATATAGACCCTTAATGATAACATATGCCCCTCTCTGGTAGTTGGGTGATCCAAGGCTCCGAACCCATATTAAATAAGTAGACACAGGGACAGAAATGGCGGCCCATTCATTTAATTGGTTCTGCTCATTGTCGCATTGAAGCACGAAATCCCGCGATACGAGGGCTGGCATCTTGATTTACGGGAGCTGACATAAAATAAATACATACATAACACACAAAACAAATATTTGACATTGTAGTGAAGATCAATTGTTTTTTTTTAAATTATTTCTGTTGAATGTTTGAAGATAATCCTGCCTAATAAAGGGATTTATTAGACAGTTAATTATGGGAAATCACATACATGACAATTTGTCCCGTTCAATCCGTTCTGTATGATTATATTTATAAAACATCATTTAACAAACAAACAAACAAACAAACAAAACGAATCTGGTTAAACTGACATTGTAACATCATTGTAAAAATAACCAGACCAGGATGTAGCTCGTACAGTCACTACTAGGTGGCAGTAGTATATCATGGGATCGCGTGGGTCAGTTTTTCCACCTCAACAAATGACACACATACATTCTTCAGACATATCGGCAGATAGATTGCCACACTTGCCTCATTGCCAACAAACGAATTAGAATTCATGCATGAATGCCATCAATTATCCATGATTTTATTTTATATTGCATCAGTCCCAGTATATAAATCAGTATATAAATAATAGCATTGGTGCTGTTGCTGTAGTCAGGGGCGCCGGAACTAGGGGGGCCAGGGGGCCACTGCCAAATCACTGTATCACCGCGAAGGCCCCTATATTGCAATACTTCGATTTCCCCCTCTGACCTCCTTTGGTTTTGGATTTGGATCCAATATGGTCTTGTAGTGGTGGGACTGGATGAAGCGTGTGAAGGGGTCGTTTTCCATCAGGCTGTAGGCTTTCTTCTGCGCTCCAGCGAAGCACTGCGGACCGAGCTGCTGCTGCTGTTCTGAGAGATGGTGTCTCTCGTGTAGAAGTCTAGTTTATCTGGAAAAGTAAAGTGAGAGACTGTCGATGAAGATACCACGCGTGCAGAGTTGTGTTGTAAGCTGCTGTAAAAGAAAGCTGTTCCCGACTCGCTGGTTATACATCTGTGCCCAGTTCATGTCCTGTTTACTGTAAAGGCCTGCTGCAGTGTGGTTGTGTTTTAAATGTACTGCTGCTGTCCTGTCCAGTGTGTATCAATCTAAACCAAGTGCTTGAATTGGGCGGGTACTCACTGGTACGGAGTAGACTACCAGCAGTTCTAATGTTTACCACCTGCGTACCATTACTTATTACTGCCACTTCTCGGTGAATCTAGGTACACACGTTGTGGTTCTTTTTTCACGTTGTGGGTACCTATAATTATGTGCATGTGTGTTTTAGCAGACTTTGTAGCGCAACAGTAATCCCATCTCAAACACTCGATCTGTACTTATTATATCATATAAAAACCGTATGAATCTTATTATATCTATAAAAAACCCTGTACCCAGACTGCAACATATTACTTACCGCGCGAATGGACATAGCTCATGCAGACGTCCTCTCTGTCCGCGCTCTGAGTCTCACCAGTATTATTCGCTAACGCTAAGAAAATGTCTTTGGAAGCATGGCATAAGAACACCAAGGGTCATCAGCGGTCAAAACTGATTCTGATAATGTTACTACTGATGGTCACGTAAATGAAAATCCACTGGAGCCTTTGAACAATGTGTGTGTGTGTGTGTGTGTGTGTAATTTGCAGATGTTCTATGCTGATCAGAGATGGCTGTCTGGGACGACATGGAGCAAGCTGAAAAGCATAATTAATAATTGAAAGAATACATTTGAAGTATTTTTTTAATTAGAAATGTTTTTGTTGTTTTTTGTATATAGAGAGAAACATGTCTGGAAATAATCAACTAGCAGTATAACCATACTGGTTGGTCATTTCTCTAAGCAAACCAGCCAAAAACAGCCCTTACTTATGAAAGCCATGCAGATGCTGTTTTGGAGTAGGCTACGGGCACCTTTCCAATTCAAGCATTGATCTAAACAAGATAAACCTGGCTACATAAAGGTTAAATAAGCATTTAAAGTACCCATAGATGTATCAATACTTACTATGTAAGTACTGTGTAACCCTCTTAATCATTATTTATTTTATTCACATTTTTGCCTCATTTGGAGATTCAGTCCTGATAAATTCTTCATAAATACTTGTGGCCTTCCAGACCTGCGTTTCAGAATCAGTCAGGCTTCTAAACTCCTTGCACGCAAGCCAGAATTCAAGGTTTTGTTCACACAATTCAGACTTCAAAAACTCCCAAAAAGCCATCTGTCCACTTATATGAACGAGGTACATGGGAGAAGATGTTTTAGGGTTTCGTTGATCGAGGTGTGATCTGCAATATAGCTTTGCAAAGTTTGACAGTGGAGTTACATTTATGTGAAAGAAGTGCCTCAAGGGATTTACCCAGAAGGCTTGTTTTGTGTGTCGACTGAAACAATAGAGAAGTGGATTTGAGATTAATCATCCGTGTCGGTCTCAAGAGTGGCTGTACAGTAATCATACAAATCAAAAATCAATCAAAAATCAAATAAATACAAATACAAAAAACTGTTGTTTCTCTTCCTTGGTAATGGGCTGATGAAACAATATATTCATATTGAACATTTCTATATGTAAAACATGGAATATGCTTACAGTAAAAAGTTTCAGAAAGATGCTTTGCTAAGACGTTTTAAGCCATATTACATTTTAAGTCATATTAAACCTAGGCCTATTCAGAGAAGTCTCACACTGCACAGTAAAAAAATAAAACAGAAAATAAAGGGGAAAAAAAGCCTTGGTTTTTAAACAACGACCCAACACACATACGCACAACTTCATCATCATTGTCCTCGTCGTCGTATTGTGGGGTTTTGATAAGCATCTCAGCAAAGTCATGCAAAGTCATGCAGTCAAATTACACTATTATTAGTCCACCATCCCATTTACATATTGAAATGTTTGTTTGTTTGTTAAGAAAAACGAACTATTCTGACATTGAAGTTATTTATTTAAGTTTTTTCCTTTCTTTTAGGATCAATACAATATGAATTTATCTTATCATATTGTATCTATATCTTAATGTATTTGTACTTATTGTACTTAATACATACAAAATAAACATTAATATTTAGTCTATAGTGTATAGTGTTCAGGGGTATTCAATTAGATTAGGAACGGGGCCACAATTGTAAAATGACTTGTAGTCGAGGGCCACAAGACTTGCAGAATGTAACGGTTGTTTGACATATTAAACATAAAGGTCTAGGATTGGCATGTGATGGTAAAATAAATGCAAAATCATCCGTCCATTTGGGGTTGAACTGTCGGTTTCCATTGTCACCATGTAATAATGTATTAGATATATGAACTACTGTACTAGATACATGTAATACTGTATTAGATACATGAAACACGGTTAGATACATGAAACACTGTATTAGATTAATAATACAGTGATGTATAGATGTATACAGTAATATCCCACGTATCTGTGAATGTATCTAATACAGTATTACATGTATCTAATACAGTGTTTCATGTTTCTAATACAGTATTATGTAATACTGAATTAGATACATTCACAGATACATCGGATACTACTGTATACATGGGACACTGTGTTAGACCCATGAGAACACTTAGATAAATTAAACTGCATTACACACATGAAATACTGTATTGGATACACGAAACACAGCATTAGATACATAAAACACTGTATTACACACATGAAATTGGACCAATTGTATTATATACATGAAACACTGTATTAGATACGTTAAATACTGTATTAGATAGATGAAGCACAATACTGTATTATAGATAATGCTCGTTCTCGTCTCGAGATCCTTGCTCACAGCCAATGATGTGCGTACATTCTCATTAGCTCTTAATTAAGTGCACCTGTGTCACCCGCACTTCTATATTAGGGCGCACACGTGAGGCTTGTTTTTTTTTCTGCGTCGGACTGCGAAACCGAGGTTGCGTTTAGCTAAGCAATCTAGATTGTACTTTTTTGTATTTACTTTATCCGCCGTTGCTTGTTTGTGTTTTGGTGTGCTTCTGACTGAACAATCTGGACAAACGCGGCCACCAACGGGGCAGCTTCAACGAGGAACACCGCAGTGAGTAACCCAACTGTATTCTTTTATAAGCTGGGAGGGAGGGGGGGAGAAAAAGCTGGTCACAATATGGCAAAACTATGGCGATAAAACTGTGGCAACTATGGAGGAACTGAGGCAACTGCATGGGAAAACTAACTGCATGGGATGGGAAAACCATCTCGCAGAAACATGAACTACTAATTGGGTAAGTGAAGGGGTAAGTAGACTAAGCACTTTGTCAATGGCTTGTCCACTGGGTTAACGGACAACCACTGGACATCCTGTGCGATGCTGATTTGAATGTTTTGTGGGAAGGTTTTTGTTGAACTAACCAACTGTTGTGAGCTTAGCATTCAGTTGGGTAGATGGTGCTCCAATGAAACTTGTGGGAGCTTCATACCTGTAGTTTGGTAGATGGTTTGTTCCAACGCAACAGCTGTGAATTTTGCATTTGTAGTTGAATATAGGTACACACTTTTTAGACTTAGGGTTGACAACCGTCTTCACAACAAATTTAGTACGACACATTTTTGACGAATTTCGAGATTTATAATTAGCATATTTGCATCTCTAACCTAACACCTAAACTTAACCATCTCTAATCTAATTGGGATTAGATTAGAGATGGTTAAGTTTAGAAAGAACTGGTACTTAACATACTGGTACTTAACAACTTGAGGAACCGTACCTAACATAAACAAGCAGACTCTTTACAGGGTTGCCGTACCTAAAATAAAAACAACCCCAACCCCATTGTCCCCACACATCCCCAGTGTGACCAGCCAACCCCTCCATCCCGGAAACCGGAGGCCTCGGCTCCTGCCTTGGCTTGCGGAGGTGTCGCCGGACGGGCTGGGTGAGACTCAACAGCTGGGCCGTGGTGGTAGCTCCTCGGAGGGCCCGGAACAGCCCTCTGTAGGGCCACCCTCCAATGTATTCCAGGGCGACAAGGCATCATTCCATCCCCCCCCCCCCGATCTCCTTCCTGGAGCATGGGGCCTTGGGCTGCTGTGCAGGCTGCCAGAGGCATGGCTGGACCTGGGCTGCTGCGGGCTGGATCCAGGGGCTGCTAGCCACAGACGCTACAAACGTTGTTTGTAACGGTTGCTGCGCTGCCTCCTGCGCTGTCCTCCGCTGGGCTCCACAGCGACCGTCGCTGCCACCGGGGAAAGGGCTGGTGCTGGGAGGTGGCTGCCCGTTGCCGCGGCTGGTGGCTCCAGTGTCTCCCTGCGCAAGTCCCTTTCCGGGTCGGAGAGGTCCCTGTTCAGGTGCCAAATGTAGCAGTTGACCCTGCCACATGCCACTAAAGTGGCTTTTCAGGGCTCCTCCGAACACCAGGACACTGGTAGCGAGAGCACTGTTTTACAAGGTACAAGTACTCAAAGAATATCATGCTTACAATTTTGATGAGCCAAGCTGAAAGTCTAATTAGCTCATCTTTGAGCTATTACTGTAGTGTGACCCTTTATGGAATGGAGCCCAGGTTGTGCAGATATTTTTAACATGAATATTTGTATATGCAAGTAAAGCCTATACTTTTCATGAATGTCCATGAATAAGAACTTAAAGCTAGTGCTACCGCTATAACCTTTGTGTTAAACAGAACTACTCGGGTAGGGTGTTCAGTTTGCAAGTTTATTTATTATATATGGAACATTTGTTGTTGAGGACCTGACTGAGGCCTTACATTGTGTCAACTTGACCTAAATAAAAATGTACACGTATCACTTCCTCCAGGGGTCCCCTGTACCTCTTCTATGTATCTGAAACGTCACGATCATCATTAACTTAAGTGCCATATTATCCTGGCAAAAACATGGCGCCCTTAGAATTAACAATTATCTATTTGCAATAAGTGCGGTAAGCAAAAAAAACGCCTTAAGATGCCATGCAAGGCATCACCATCATGCCCCCATCATGTGAGGTCCAGCTGTCATTCTGCAGCTTTCGTTCAGCTAACGTGCTGCTGTTGTTTGGAGGCCTTCTCGCCTACAGATCAGATTCCAAAATCACACATCCAGAACATCCAGCGTGGACCGTCCCTTACATCTTGATGCTCTCTGACGTGGAGTCCAGTAAAGTCCTGTAGATGCTGGACCTGAGGAAGCGTGGGTATGAGTCCCTCTCCATTAGGCTGTACACTGTCCTTTGGGCCTCATGAAAGCAGGCTGTGGTGGGGGCCTCCAAGTTCCTCTTGATCAGCTCTCTGGTCTTGTGGTCGATGTTGATCTGCAGAGAGAGAGGGCTTGATGAGGACCACTGAATGCATGAATAGTGGTGTTGTGTTTATCTATTCTGCTAGCTTCATCTGCCAAGAAATGATCTGTTGTCTGCGAAGTCCCAATGTCACAGCAGCTTACGTACCTCTCTCGGAGCTTCAACTTGAATGTAGCATTTGAAAATCTTCTTGGCCTTAGCAGACAGTCGAAAGGAACACTTCACTTTTTTGTAATCCTCGCACACCAGCCAGAATTCAAGATTTTCATCACTGAACTCTGCCTTTAAAAAGGCCTGAAATGTAATAATTCCATCTAAACGAAAAGAAAAACAACCCACAAAAACGAAGTCAGCAAGGATCAATCGCATTATCGTATCAAATATAGCATAGCATTATGTAAAGGGGTTTATTTTGTAGCTTTCCGAATTGCATGTCTTACAGGGTGATTCGAGAAGCCTTGTCAGTGAGTATGTCCATTGGGTCACCACTTCAAAACAAAGCCTGCAGGGGCAGGAAAAGTGATGTTGTATAAATTGTATAAATTCCTTACCCCCCCCCCCCCCCCCCGTTCCTCAACAAATACTAATCAGACAACAGAAAGTGCCCCGTATGCGTACCCTCTGGTCCTCAAGTTCCGAGAAGATTTACTCTGCAGTAAAGACCTCGGTTTTCCTTCCCTGAATGAGAAAGAAAGTGAAATTATACAGCCATCCATGAAGTTTAGCAAACCACACTTGATTGCTGTGGTGGCTGAAGTATTTGATTATGTATTAAATGGCTGGTTCTTCAAGTCAAAACATACCCCGGTCTCCTCTTGTCTTTAGTGTCCATTGGTGGTCTCGGCATGATAAAGTGTACCCAACAACAAAATGTCTGAATAAATGTACAAAAAACGTTTAGTGCCTTGAGTGTTAAAAATGTATTCCACTCACTGCGATGGTCTCTTGGACTGACGATCAACACTCCACCGTGTATATATATATATATATATATTCTACCGTCTGGTTGAAAACGTCATTCAGCGCCATCTGATCTAACCACAGAAAAAAGAGGAAGTTGCAATGACGCTTAGCCTCGCGTTAGCACCGCGTGTCAATGTTCTGCAGAGGTCACCGCTTCATTTGTTTTGAGGTTTTTGGATTTAAATAGGCCAGTGGAAAAACCCAGTAGCACGGCTACGGATCACTCCTTGCTCGTCCCATTGTGATGCCAGGGTGCTGGTTAATGTGTTGTACCTTTATTACTGGAAGTGGTGTTGGTGGTGTGGGACATTTTTGAATAAACACATTGTATAAACAAATTCAATAAATACCCTTTCCCTTAAGCTGCTGTCAGTTCCATACAGAGTACAGTAGTATATGAAATACTGGTGCAGTGGCTGTACACACGTATTCAGTTACTCAATTAAGGCTACTGTGCACAGTGATAAGTGACAGTTAGAGTAGTCATCTGAATCACAACCATGCAGCGCATTTGACGCGTTCAGCTGCGCGTGAAATGTTCCAAGATTCAATAGTAGGCTACCTTCCACCCACACTGAGAACAGGACCTAGCAGGGTATCAGATGGAGGAAGGAAGCTGTGGCTGACTGCGTACAATACAGAAAGAACACCCCGGCAAGCACATTGCACACATTGAAAAGCTACGTGTAGTCATGAATCGATGTTGCTGATGACAAACAGTAGTTGCATACCTGCAGTGGGTGGCAGCACCAAATAAGGGAAAGCAAAGGGCTTCTTTCACTTTCGATTGCCAAAACGGCGACTAATTGTGACAAATACCGTCAAGGTGTTGGAGGGGATATAATTAGTATGCGTCTGATACATCTCAATAGGATCTCTACATTTAATTTCCATGTTTGTATTTTTAAGTCTTTTTCAAAGATTCCATAAAATTTAACACATTACTATATACATTTAAATAACTGACCCTAGTAATTGTAAAATCAAACGTTACTTTAACTCTATCGCCACCTAGTGGATCTTTGACTTAAAGTTCTTGCAATGATGACTCATCATGAACAGCTGCATGCTCCAAGCTGCATGACTTGCATTAGATTCAACATGACGACGCCCCAAATGAGCATGTCACACGCTCACTGTGACTACGTGGGCGGGCCTGCACAGGAACCAAAATATTTGATGCAGTAAAATAAGCAATACATTCCCATTACCAAAATCTCTAAAAAGTGAGATGATTAACATTTCTCTATATATTGTTCATCAATACAGTATTCCGCTTTTCAGTCTTCAAATTATAAAATGAACGTCGGCGTGCACATTTTAGCCATCCTGCGACACACTTGGTCCCCTGCTGCAACCAACTTATAGGTCGCGACCCACAGTTTGAGAAGCACTGATGTAGCACTGATGAAGAGGAGAAGCAGAGCAAACATTGACAGAATCGAAGCTTCTGAGAAAACTTTAAATGAAACTTTATTATATTAATTTCAAAAGTGAAAGTTGCGTTTTTTTTCAATTCAAATTTGATTGGATGTCAATTAGACTATTTACAATAAATAGCTTGAGTATTTAAATGCATGCGTATAGTGTATAGAAAAATATGAGAGGAAAAAATATATGTATCGGGGTATAATAATGTATGTAACATTAAACATTTTTTTTGAAATTTTTTTTCTTGATCTAAACACAAGGCATGAGATATATTACAAATATTGACGACTAAACCACCACACACGGACAACTTTTTCAAGCACTTTTAAGGAGCTCTGCAGTGTTGTGGCGTAATCCAGTTAGCCACACGGAAGGAGAGCACCCGGGAGGAGACAGGAGCGGTTGGTTGCGGGGGGGGGGTTCATCCATATGTTTGGGGGGGGTGGTTTGAAAAACGAAAAAGTCACCTGGCCTCCGTTCTCCTGAGGAGACCCTGGTAGACGTCAGACTTGAGGAACCTGGGGTAACAATCTCGGGCCATCAGGCTGTAGATGAGCTTCTGCGCTGAGTCAAACGACGTCAGCGTCGGCTGCGAGATGCTTTTGGTGATGTTTTCTCGCGTGCCGCAGTCTATGTTAATCTGGAGATAAGAAGACAATCAACAGCCTGGTTCTTATGTGTGTGCGCTCGGCCTTAAAACACTACTTTTTTTCACACCACATTTGCACAGGGCGGTTGCTAGAGCGTCCAATCAACTACTTATGCAAGTAGTAAGTTGGTCACTTCTCAATACATTTTAGATACAATTTTAGATTTTGGTCAAATTGATTCCCCGAATCAAAAATGCTAACAGTTACATAAACCAGCATTGAAATCTGATAAAAGATCCCTGCCTAGATATTTATATATGTATTTTCTTTCTACCTGTCTGGGTGCCTCTGTTTGCACAAACTCTGTGTAGATCCTGTTGGCGGAGGAAATCATTTCCGGAGTGTTCTTGATGTTTTTGTATTCCTCACATGCCAGCCAAAACAGTATGTTCTCCTCGCTGTACTCAGACCTGAGGAACTCACGGAAGGCTATCTGTCCACCTGTAAAGCACAGTTTTGCAAACATAAACAGAGTTTTCTGTGTCTTTTCGCGTGTTTTCAATGGCCAATTTAATATATCTTTTTATTTTGTATAGATTTTATATTAAATTAATTCGGCAAAAACTGATATAAACTCAAGTTAGATACAAGTACAACATTAAAAAAGGTTACCTTTAGAGCTCAAGACTTTGTCCACTGATTCCCCCCACGTTTCAACATCTTCCAGGGGATCCTTAGGGAAGCAACACAATCTACCCTTGAAAAGAGTGGCAAGAGCGATCACTAGCCCAGTAATCTGTGAACTGCGAGACACATGTCCTACATAGCCATCCATAGAACATCCGGCAATTTTTATGTATTTTGTGCATTGAAACCCCTGCCACCATCAACTCCGACAAATCTTTTTTTTGTATTTTTTTTGGAGGGGTGGGTGCGGGGAATAGATAGACTGCAAACAGAAAAGGTAAAAACTTACAGTAAGGGCAAAACTCCCTGGCACTTTCCACATTGCTGCAGTAAGCTGAAGTGCCCCTGTTGAAAATGGAAAAGGCCCTGGAATCAAATATGAAGGCACTCACTTTATCCCCATCTCCACGTCCGCTGTGAGGGGAAGAGAACGAAGCTCCTGCGAGTGTGATGCTGGGGTTGAGATTGTCCCCAAGACGAGGGAGGCAAGTGACGGGACAAATCTAAATGAGGTCCTCCACCGCCATGAATGGAAAATATGGAAATGACCATGCAAAGTATTGTTGGGATCGGTGGGGGCATCCTCATTCCCGGTCTGCGGCATCGACTGATCCGCTGTGATTTAGTTTCTTTTTTTGTCCTATACCTTCATGATGTATCTCTAATGGCGATTGAGGGAAGAATAGGAATAGGTTTGTTTTAAATGGAGGGTGTGATGAATTGAACATCTCGCCTTTGACAGTCGGAAGACGATTGGCCTCACTTAGAAGCTGAAAAATAATAGGCTTCATAGTGAAATAAATAATAAAGTGAATATAGACTTCTTAGTCAATCATGTTGGGACTATGCTAACAAGATGGCCTCCATTGTTATTTGACTGTGGGAGGGAATCCTGACCACAAACAAATGGCAGAGGAAAAAGCCTTCTCCCACATTTGCATATAAACTCTATAGTCTGTATTTATCAAGTGACAAAAACCCGCACTCTTGACTTTTTTGCTTTATGAAATTGAACACATGAGCAAAAAAGGGCATTGGCGCAATTCTGCTTTAAACAGGGTTGACGTGGTGCATGGGAGATTTGCATGTGTTTGTAAGGTAGGCAAACTCAGGTGCAAATTACCAAGGGAGACTGTGTGCACTCAGGTTTGGAAAACAACACTGGTAAAACGTTAAAAATATAGGATGGATTTATATATTATACATAGAATATATAATATATAAAAAGTATCATAGCTTGGATTTGATGCATTAAAACATTCACAATGGTATGCTGATATATGGTAAATCAGAGGGGCTTAGATAAATGTTGTTTATCGTTTCATATCTAATATATATACTGTATATTAGGAATTACTTCTCTATGCTGTATGATGCACTGGCCTTTTGAAGAAAACACGCTTATGATCAAATATTCTCTTATTTCACAATGAATAAATGTCAGACAATGTGTTTGTTTACAATAGCCCAGCTCCGCAGGGACAGCTGACAGACTGCACACCATGGTTTATGTTAGAAGCCACTGCCTACACTACACTGTTACACTACACTAACATCAAGCCATAAGTTGAGGATGGGGGGTCGTTGGCACTCTGTGGCTGGAGGATATCTCCGTATAGTGGTGGTGGTGGTGTAACCAGTGGTTCTCAACTGGTCTAGCCTCAGGACCCACATGTGTCATTAGACCAGTGGTTCTCAACTGGTCCAGCTTCAGGACCCATATGTGTCATTAGACCAGTGGTTCTCAACTGGTCTAGCCTCAGGACCCACATGTGTCATTAGACCAGCGGTTCTCAACTGGTCCGGCCTCAGGACCCACATGTGTCATTAGACCAGCGGTTCTCAACTGGTCCAGCCTCAGGACCCACATGTGTCATTAGACCAGTGGTTCTCAACTGGTCCAGCCTCAGGACCCACATGTGTCATAAGACCAGTGGTTCTCAACTGGTCCAGCCTCAGGACCCACATGTGATAACCCAAAAATAAAAAATGTCAAAAATGCCTTCATCTACTGTTAAAAACATGGAGCAAACAAAAAGCTGCAACAATTTGGGCTAAACTCATTGAAATAGTAAGCCATTGAAACATGAATTAACATTGAATCATTAGTTAATTCGTGGGCTAATTTCTAAAGATTAAGATTTGGCATATGCTCTGCGACCCACTCAACATGCCAGTGGGTGGGGGGGGAGGGTTGCTTCACCTGGTGTAACCTTGAGGAGACTAGCCAGGGACATTGTGTGCCCAAACACAGAATGTAAATCTAAAGTGGCAAAGGGAAAACACCAGGGCAGGAGCTACATTTGCGTGCGTGCTGTCGTACCAAGTCAGGGGATTTGCGTTTCAAAGAAGGCAGCGTCTGTGTGGGCGAACAACACAGATGCTTTTATACCAAACACCTTTTTTCTTCTTATGAATGATTCTCTCTCTCTCTCTCTCTCTCTCTCTCTCTCTTATGCTTTTAATGCTGACACTGAAATGGAAACGCCATTCCTTCACAAATAGAGGGATTAGGTTAACCAAATCTATATGTGTTTTCTCCTAAACAGAATCAATGCAAGTTAAAATAAACATTTTTTATTTACACTCTCGCAGTAGGATAGATTTTCCAGACACGTCAGTTTAATTTATCGAGGAGGTCTGCGGCTCTTCCCCGAGCGTCCAGTCACTATAGATCCTTTCTTTCTCTTATATCTATCTCCCTGGTAAAACACGTATACAAATGCATGCACACACACACCAACTCGTATTCAACCCTATTTTTCTTCATGTTTCATTTTCTTCTGCAAATGAGCAGGGTGTTTGCACATGTTATTAGATCTGTAACTATTTGATCTCCAACCCAAGCCCTACATTCTATTTATATATTCTTTATATTTGAGTGTCTTGTCACGATACTTTAATGGTAGCTCAAAATACTCTACCACCCAATTATTACAGACTCACAATGCCAAATGTTAAAACAAATGTCAAAACAACTGTTATTGTTCCACTGACTTGAAGTTGCACATACTTCAGTAATATTATGGACTTTAGGAAAGGCTGTTCTGGTTGTATGCATCAAAACACGTGTGTGGAGTGTGTGTTGTTGGTGGCTGGTTTAAGCAGCCTCACCTGGTCTGAGTCTAACTGATTAGACTCTGGGGCTGCTGGGTGAGGCTGCACACCTGTGGGGCATTGGCCAATCAAGGCCCACAGGTTAAACCAGCCATCACTACACACACTCAAGATGAGCGCTAGCATGTCAGCACGTACCATCTGCGCTGCCTGTTCAAACTAGCATTTTGCTTGCGAACTCTACAATAAACCTGTTCAACCAACATCTGCCTGTGTCCTGCCGTTTGGAGAAGCCCTGAAAGCCATTGTAGGTGGCATGGGGAGACTGCCACAACGTGCACTATTATACACTGTACAGCCCTACTATGAATTTATCTCATTATCCTTAATCCATTAATCAATCCATAATCCATTCACCCATAATCCATTCATCAATCTATAATCCATTCATCCAGAATCCATTCATCCAGAATCCATTCACCCATAATCCATTCATCAATCCATAATCCATTCATCAATTCATTCATCCATAATCCATTCATCAATCCATAATCCATTCATCAATTCATAATTCATTCATCCATAATCCATTCATCAATCCAGAATCCATTCATCAACCCATAAACATTTCATCAATCTATGATCAATTCATCCATAATCTGTACATCCCTAATCTTTTCATCAACCATAATCCATCCATCCATCGTTACTGTTTATTCTGGTCCGATTAGCAGGGGCTGGAGCCTATCCCAGTTTACAATGGACATGCCAGTCTCTCTCTCGGGACATTTCAACTTTCGTGTGGTTTAACACTTAAGTTGGGGTTCGGGTTCTACGGGTCCGTCCGTGTCCAGTGTCCATTATTTTTTTAAATGAACTTGGCCATACAGAACACAGCTGATGTGAATTGGCTCTAGGCAAGTTCCATGGTTCCCTCTGTACACACACACTCACAACTCACACACTCTCTCTCTCTCACACTCTATTCACTTATTCAATTCTCTTTCAAATATATATTTTTATATCAACTTAAGCCAATATTACAAGGACTATGTGAATGTATTTCATGTTTAGTTTTAGTTTGAATTCATTTTATGTTAAGAAGTGAATTTGTGTGTGTGTTTGTGTTCAACTTGAACAATGTTTTCATGAGTCATTGTACCTTCTTCAACTCTTATGTTAATACAGCAAAGAGAAAGACTCCATTGTTTCCCATCATCTTCAATTCCGAGGGAGATTTCCATTCAAAACGTTAATGTTGGACTGTGAGACTCTCAGTTCACACTGTGAACAAAAGATATGAATATGGACGAGAAGAAAAGAGCGCATATCAATAATGTCATCTGAGTTCAGGGTGAATTTGGCAGAGACTGTTTGTTTATATTTTTTTAATTTCAAAAGGCCTCTGAATTAAATCAATATAAATTAAAGGTAGTCGAAGGGTCAAAATGAATAATGTAAACGTTTTTGCATTAAAGTACTACGTTTTAGTACTGTGTGGTATGCAGTGTAAATGTATAATTAGGAGTCGCAATATGAGTTTTACTCACAACTAGTAGTAGTTGTAACGAGTGGTAGTAGATGAAGTGGTAGAATAATTAGCAGTAGCAGTAGTAGTGGTGGTATTATGGTAGTAGTAGTAGTAGTGTATGGGAAATAATGTCTGACTGCACACTACAACATGTAATAGACATGCACAATAATGGTACACCTTTCTTTGTTTATTTGTCAAAATGTTAGTCAGCTATTTTAACATTGCAGTGTAAAAAAATAATGCACAATATTCCCAATATTCTCTTCTCAAGCCTCTCTTGATACTGTAGTTTGTTTTCAGATATATATAAATAATGCATGCTCCTCAGCGTGCGTGTGCATGTGTGTGTGCGTGTGTGTGTGTGTGTGTCCATACATATTCAATCGGCTGGGGTCAAACCCAGCAGGACCACTGACGGATTGAAATTAATACATATTTGTCTTTGTAAGAAATATTATGTGCTGCGCATACCAATAACATCAAGGGCGGGGGGGGGGGGGGGGTTTGCTGGCTCACGCGGTCGATACAATGTTCAGCAACTTGGAATGAGGAGGTCTGAACCGTCATAGTTTTTACCCAGCGGTGAAACACGTTCTGTGGGTCCATCCATCAAACTTAGTTGTGGCCAGAATCCCGTCGTTTACAATGTATATTTATTTCTTTGTATAATTACTCCACAGGTTATTTAATTATTTACATTTTACTTAAAGCAAGGTCAAATATATGATCATCAAAAAGCACAAGAATTATTATAGCACACTTTTAATAAATGAAATTTATGCAGTGGAAATTAAATAAGTTTGGTTTGAGTGTAAAACCGTGATGTATGGTTCTCTGTCCCCGGTGTGGGGATGTTTTAATGAATAGTAAATACATGGAATCCCTCCCTCTCGGTGCCAAATGAGAGAGCAAGAGTAAGAATAATGATCTTAATTGGCTCCAAGTCACATTAAGTTGCGGAACGCATATTAACGTGATTAATGTCCCCCCCCCCCCCCCCCCCCCCCCCCCTTTCTTTCTTT
>OOFB01000822.1:2369-18959 GCA_900323305.1 Trachyrincus murrayi
TCATTTCCCATGCTTCCAGTTCAGAGAGAGAGAGAGAGAGAGAGAGAGAGAGAGAGAGAGAGAGAGAGAGAGAGAGAGAGAGAGACAGAGCGCTCACACACACACACACACACACACACACACACGCCGCGCACACACACACACACGTCTCACTCTCACACATCAGGTGGCACATCTGGTTAAAACATATAATTAAGACAGAAAGAGACTGAGACAGATGGCAGTACAGACATACCTTACTAATCTTTCCTATAACCTTGTCTGCCCAACCTGCCAAAAAAACGACTCTTCATGATCCTGTCGCTACAGACACCTAATGTTGTAATCATTAACATGATTTGGACTTTTATTGTTTTTATTGTTTTATTGAATTCCACCTTTGGCTTCCTTCATCGGCTAGAGAAGCATGCAAAGGACAGGTTATTACAGGGTTGTTATCATATGATTCAATTGATTTCATTTGTGTGTTTTGCTTTTCGGTCTTATAGTTCACAGCCTATACGTGTGGGTCTGTGTTGTGACAGCTGACTGAGTATTATTCTGACCAGACAGATCAGACACATCTTTCTGTGACAGCTGATCGACATACAGCCTACTATCGACGACATACAGTACATCTACAGCTGAACACGGTTCATATGAGACATTGTCTGTTGTTTACACACTGCGTATCAAAGTGACATGAAAGGAACCCATAAGGGCTTATACTCAATAATTAGACGTAGCGCTTTGGTCCATATATCAAATATTACATTTTAAGTTTCATCCTTGTCGGTTACAGTTCGGTTTAGGAGCTAAGTGTGCGACATTAGTAAAACACAACGTTTAATCGCAACAGACATTTCGTACGCCTAATATATCGCGACATGCGAACTTGTCAGGTCGATGCATAGAAATACCGTATATGTTATCGATCAAGTATCTCCAGATATGTCAGGTCCTTCGGTCATTGTGTTGTTCATGGAGAAAGTAACTTAGGCCTCGAGATGCTGCCCAGTTGGGTCATTAGGAAATTTCCAAAACTCACCGTTAGAGAGAATTTGTCGTGAAAATGACTTTTTCTCCGCCATCCAGCCCTCTTATTCGAGTTTAAAGACACTCCGTGGCCCCCCCCCCCCCCCCTCGCCAGGGACGAAGAAAGCGACGCGAAAGAATTACGGCGGACGGCGAAGTTATATCAAAGAGAGGATTTCTCTCGTTAGTAGAACTTCTGCCATAAGACATGAGGTCATCGCGATAAAAATAAAAGGATGCCGTCATCGCAGCGACCCGTCCGCGCGCCGAACAGACACAGCTCTTAAAGGCACAGCGACACGTTTCAGAGTCTGCGAGGACAACTATGTAGTTACATAAAGAATGTCAGTAGGTCTATCGTGTTTACACTAATGTTTATTAGATATATATATATAGATCGTTTCAATGCTGGGAAAACAAGTGGTTGGATATCAGTCCGTAAATAAAATTGTTGAACTTTTGAAGTGGCTTACATGAAACAAGCATGTACATGTGTAAAATATTTAAAGCCAGGGGATATTTTACTTTGTGTATATAATACATATAGTTTGATACATTGGTTCTCGAAATATTAATGACATTTTCAGGGATAGTATATATCAGAACGATGGTTCAAACCCCCTGCAGTTCCGAACGGCCCGCTGGGCGGCGCTAGAGGCGGGAACACGGGCACAGAGAGGCGTGACGTACTTCCGGAACATAACAACAACATGAACTATGAAAGTGATGTAAACACAAGGCAATAGCTTACAATTACAATCTGGATTTGAGATATGGGTGGTGGAGGCGGCTAAGAATTGCAAATCTGTCAGTATAAGCGCAATTTAAAACGTGTGGTCATCCTCGTTAGTCGTCTTTGTCCCATAGTGCTCTAACGGGAGCGACACTAGTGAAGGCGCAAGTGTTTACGTTGGGGACTAAAATGGATGACAATAAGGTGAGACAAATACTACAGCTACATATAACCCTAACCCGTTTCATTTCAAGTGCACCCACAGCTAACGACGACTCGCTCTTGTTTGGTCCAGTATTAAGTATATACATGTCTATGTGGAGCGAGTATAGCTAAAGTACTAGGCCTGTAAGCACACTGCTTACTGTCTCACTGGCCTCGTTGGTGCTTCTTGTTTACATCTCTAGTATGTTGTTTACTCTAAATGCGGTACAAACACGCCAGGTGGAACAGTGGTTGCATCCCACTTACTGATGTTAATACTTTTTGTCGCATCCTTTATAATAAGTGAATGAAACGTGTCTGCGAAGACACGTCAGTATTATTGGTTATGGTCTTGATTAGAGAAGTAAGACATTATGTTTCCATGAACGGGTTTACAAGATGTAAACAAACATACAAACCAGCATGTAAAGAATGCCTTAGGATTTGCTGTAACAGACACTGTAAGAAATATGCAATACATTAGATTGATTAATATATTGTGGTTTTTAATTTCTTTGACAGATTGTTGCAGGTAAAGTGAAGAAGCCGGGGAAGCGTGGACGCAAGCCTGCCAAGATCGATCTGAAGGCCAAGCTAGAGAGGAGCAGGCAGAGTGCAAGGGAGTGTCGGGCGAGGAAGAAGCTCAGGTACCAGTACCTGGAGGAGCTGGTGTCCAGCAAGGAGAGAGCCATCTGTGCCCTCCGCGAGGAGCTGGAGATGGTAACTAAACTATGCATAATCTATACAAACCAACCCTAACCCCACTCACACTGGACTCACCAACCCAAACCCCATTCACACTGGACTCACCAACCCTAACTACTCACACTGGACTCACCAACCCTAACTCTACTCACACTGGACTCACCAACCCTAACCCTACCTACAGGCTTGAATTTCATAGTTCATCATGTCCAGGGCCCTATACTTTATTATCTGATTATCTCTTCGTAGTTTGTGTCTCATGTTCAAGATACCTTACAGTAATCGTAATCAATTTAACCCAAATTCCCAATTTTAGTTTTTTTCAAATAAAATCTTTCACTAGTACTGTGTAACCTTTGCATCCCCAGTGTGTTTCTAAGTGATCATGGCATCTGTTATTAAGTTATGTTAAACTCCCTCCCCCCCAGTACAAGCAGTGGTGCTCGGCCATGGACCAGGGCAAGATCCCCTCGGAGATCAAGGCTCTGCTCACGGGCGACGACCAGAAAACGTCCCAGGGCAGCAGCACAAAGACGCCCAAGAACAGCAAGAACAGCACGGCCAGCAGCAACAGTCAAGGCTGAACTAGGTCAGAGGAGGGGGCGGGCCTGAATTAGAGGAAGACTTGCGGCACCTAGATGGATGGAGAACCGACCGCATTCACAGAGGAAATCAGGGAACTGTGACGACACGAACGGGGGTTCCGAGAGCACACACGCACACCCTGGGGGCGGGGGTTTGGGTGGCCCATCGACTTCAACGGCAGATCGGGCGATTATTTCTTTGTTTTGCTTGAACCTAACGTAGATAAACGCATAGGCATGTATAGATATATTATTTTTGGGAGTGGGGTGGGCGAGATCCCTATGGATCGACTTGCTGTGCCCCGAGTACACGTATACGATGCTGTTTGTGTTGTGTGCGGCCAATACTATCTACGTACGTATGCTGTTGTTGTGACGATAGAGGCGGGCGCTTCGCTAAGCCGTAAAAACCAATGGGTTGTACATGCTGATATGGTATTGCACGCCACGACTACAACTCTTTACTCGGTTCCCGGTTCCTTTTAAATTAAGTTTGGTGAAATTATACAAACGCATGGGAAGTAATTAAAGTAAATGCGCACAGAGAGTTTGAGGCGAGCAGAAGCCCAGGATTGCTACTACTGACATTATAACGTAATCCAAACGTACACAAGAGGAATCAAAATGACCAATAGCATTGATATGTCGATCGGATATAGTTTTGTATTTGTATTTTGTATTGGATCTGAGAAAGCACTTTGCCAAGTTTTGTAGTGTGTTCATGAATGTATTGTGAAGAGTGTTTGGATTGGTGTTCTTTTTTTTATTTTGGAATTAATCCCAGACCATTTGCTCTTTTTGTTAACAAAAGTTAGTTATATTTCATACAATTGTATAAATGGAGACTCCTGAGAAATTGCTATTTTTGTCTTACAAAATTGGGCCCTTCCTTGACCAAGTCGGTCAGTTACTTTACGTCCACGTGTGATGCCTATGCTAATTTTATATTTGGAGCCTTGAATTCATATTTAATAAGTCTTTGAATTAGAAAGTTGCCTTTTAGGGCATATTTTTGCATTGATAAATGTAATGTCGCTTTTCTTTGTGATTGGATATCGTTTCTTGTTGGAAGCTGAGAGTAAGAAACGTATAGAAACGTCCATTAAAGGGAGGATGAAATCCTAAAAAGTCACTTTTAAATTGTCTTTAAATATTCATGACAATCTTCTAATGAAACACATCTGTCCATGTTAAAGACACATTTCATGGAGATTCAGTTGAAATCCTCTCACTGTTCACAGTTAGCAGTTGGAAAAAACCTTCTGTTGTGAGTTCACCGCCACTTATTATTGGATTCAAATACACTAAACATAACATGTTATTCACAGACCTATTGTTATTTACAGACATTAAATCAATAAATAATATTTTTTATGTTAATCAACTATGTATCAATATGCATCCGTGTGTGTGTGTGTGTGTGTGAGAATAAGCCTCATATTGTTTCATTTGCTGTTGAAGGTGAGGGCCAGGTCATAACACTGTTTCTAGGCAGACTGGGGAAAAAACACAAAGCAGACAGACTGCTGTGCTTTTCCACCGTGTTTCAATGCACCAGGGAACCAATAGGAAGCAAGGAATGGCGGGAATGGGATTTGCTAATAAAGTGGTTACTCTGTGGAGAAGGACGTAGGCGTAACCGTGGCGATAAAAATAAAAAGCATAATGTTGTCAATCCATTTGTCTTGGTTGTTTCTGTTTTACCTTTCTGCTAAATATATTTTAAACTTTAATCCTGACAGCAATATCGCTGAAAAGAAAATTCAATGTGCATTTTTTTTATTATTATTATTCCCCCTACATAGAATATGATTTTTTTCTTTTCAAACACGGTAGCTGAAATAATACATTTCACAGGCATAATTAGAAGACGTTACAAGAAAATGTAGCGTTGGAATGGTAAATCGTTTCGACAGAATCACTACTTCCTTTTTTTTTTTTTCAAGGAATACAAAGACACTATAGACATTAAATATGAACGGGCTGTTTGTGAGCCCTCACTCAAACACAAAAATCGGACGAAACAAGCGTATAAAAGATAAACGCACGACTGATATTACAATCCAGTGATTTTCTTCTTCTTTTCATCTAAGACCTCTCTGACAAAAGAGGTACTACTGTACACAGACTGTGCTACCTGAGAAACCCCTTTACTGCAATATCTACAGTACATATGTACACATACCGCCGACAATGAGATTTATAATTATATGTATTCATAAATACATGTATTTGAAATTTAGCAGATTTTCTTCCAAAACAACACAAATCACACACTTTTCTTTCCCACTGGGGAATTCCTTTAAATGTAAAGGACAAATTTATTAGTTTCCCCTGGTTAGTTGTCCAGCACCTGGACTAGTGATCCAGCACCTGGACTTGTCATTTTTCTTATAAATGTCAGTGCGATTTTCATCTATGTTGTGTTTATAGTTGCCAACCCTGGCTTGGTTACACAAAGGTGTTTGGAGGGTTTGCATTGATAGGCCAAGCCAGTTTCTTCTCCTTGGCCTCGCGGTCAAAGGTATCATAAATGGAGTCCTTGGTCAGTGTCTTGGCATGTACGGGTATGTCCACCACGCCCACGTAGTTCTTCTTGGCCATGCGCGTGCTGGCCGTAATGGTGTACGCGTTGCTGCGGTAACACTTCATGGACGACATGCAGAAGGTCTCCCTCATGCCCCTCCGGAAGTTGGCGTTGTACATGGAGTACAGCGTGGGCTTGGACGCCGTGGAGCTGAAGGAGATCCAGGCAACGGCCGTGAAGAACAGCGCCCCCTGGCGGTTGGAACCGCCCGCGGACTCCCTGGGATGCCACAACTGGGCCACGTAGAAGGGCGTCCAGGTGAGCAGGAACACAGAGTTGAGCATGAGGAACATCTTGATGGTCTTGACCTTAGTCCTCGGCACGATGTTCATGGTCCTGCGCACCGTGTGTCCGTCGGTGCTGATCCTCCAGATGTAGCGCACCACCCGCTGGTAGAAGGACGCGATCAGCACCACGGGCACCAGGAAGCCGAGGAGCAGGTGCACCACGGCGTAGGCCACGCTGCCCCAGCTGTACGGGAGGAAGAAGTCACAGTGGCCCGCCCGCGATGACCACGCGCCCCCGTAGAAGAAGAGGCACGGGGCCACGAAGGCGGCGTCGAACAGCCAGGATGCCAGGATCATCTTCTTGGCCTTCTCACGCGACACCTTGAAGCTGAGCGGGTAGACGATGGTGTAGAAGCGGTCCACGCAGATGGACAGCAGCACGTAGACCTGCACGCCGGGGCACAGGTGCTGCAGGTAGCGCACCAGCTTGCAAGCGGCGGCGCTGAGCGGCCAGCGGCCTGAGGTGACTTGCAGCAGGACGAAGGGAGCGCAACCCAGGCTGAGCAGCAGGTCGGCGCACGCCATGGACACCACAAAGTAGTTGGTGGTGGACTGGGTGCGGCGGCTGCGGTGGATGACCAGGCACACCAGGGCGTTGCCCAGGATGGAGACCAGCCACAGGACGGCGAACACCAGGCCCAGCACGGCCACCTCGGCCGGGGCGAGGTTGTACGAGACCTGGAGTCCCATAGTAAGAGTGCTGTTCTGCTGTCCGACGGAGGCGCCATCGCGGTCGGAGGGGAGGGTGGTGGTGGTGGTGGTGGTGGTGGTGGGGCTGCCGGACGCGGCGGTGGTGGTGTTGTCCGCCTCGGAGAAGTTGAAGAAGAGCGGGTAAGAGAAGGACGGGGAGTAGAGGGAGGGTTTAATGGCCAGCAGGCCGGTCGACGGGGCGTAGACCATGGTTAGGCTGGCAGAGAGACGGCCTGTGGAGGGAGGGAGACAGTTCAATAGACAGACAGTTAAACAGACAGACAGACAGACAGACAGACAGACATATAGATAGATAGACAATTAGATAGACAGACTGATAGACAGATTAGCTATTGGCTACACCAAATGTAAGAGACAGTCAATGTCAGTATGGCCTAGTTTCAAGAGGGCGGTGGGTCCATTAAGCAGGGATGGCAGGTTGGCGAGAAATTAGTCATTCTGGCCCTGCTTGATTTGGACGCTTAAGCGACTCAGCTGTCAGGGACTTAAAATAGCAAACGCACAGCATTTAATGAAGTCACACGTTCACACCAGCCAGACGCCACTGTGTAAACCATAATTGTGGCGAAAATTTAATGTGAAATAAAATTCTACCCTTCAAATCATTTTTTTTGGTGGATTGATGTTTTTCAGTTAAACCTTTGGTATGACGACTCAGTTCAACACTGTTAGCCTATTATACTGTATGTTTTGATACTATTGCTATTAGATATTAAGCCTATATGAATTGCGTTATGGCCTTGGCTGATAGAAACATATGCTTTTTAAAAGCATATGTTTTAGAGACCTGAATAAATATACATTATACACTATCTTATTTAATCACTCCTATAGGTCTATATTGAACAATAGGCCTTACACCAACTCCCCGTAGGACCTTAACAATTAAGGTCGTGTGGGTAAGGCTTCATGCTTATCTGAGTCCTCGTGTGTTTACTGTGCTGGCTTCACCCTAGCAACCTAATTCACTTAGCAGCACGCCCTGGTGGGAAAGGCACCCAGGAGCCAGGTGCTCCGGGTGCACCCCCCCCCCAATACAAGAGAAAACAGAGTCAACACACAACATAAACGTCTATTCTGTTCGGATGTATTTTGGTGTATTTCTATAATTTGTGTATTTCAACGCAGGCCTATTACACATTTTCTACAGTTTTTTTTTTCAATTGCGTTTTTCAGTGACGCAAAAACGGCACGAAACGGTCGAAATGATTAAAACGCAAATGTAGGCACAAAAACACCCAAGGTTATTTTTTTTCGAAATACATAAATATTGGGATACAGAAGACAGCCGACAGTTAACATGTACTATTATAACATGTGTTATTATACAGCCAGGCCTATTTCATAGTATGAGAAACATCAACCTCGCATTAACCTGTCTGGTTGTCCACTCGTTTTCAGATTATTTGGATAAAATCACACCTGTGGTGGAAGAAAGAATCGCTGCATTTTTTTCTCCTTCGTCTTCCTCTCTTGAGATCTTCAATGGTCAGTCCCATAAGACATCATCATCCTCATCCTCATCATCGCGGAATAAAATCAGCATCCTCGTCCTCATGTCACCGTGATCCTGATCAAAACGTCGCTGTGAGGGTGGTGGGTGGTGGGTGGGGTGGGTGGTGGGTGGGGTGGGTGGTGGGTGGTGGTCGATGGCTTCGGTGTTTTCATTTAGTGTATTTGAATCATTTGTTTGATTGCGCGTGCCCGTCTCTGGAGCACGGCGGCGCTCGCGGGAACGACGTGACTGTACGTCGCGAGCCTTGTGACGGTGGTACAAGACACCAGATAGGCTGCATCATTAGAGGTACAAGACACCAGATAGGCTGCATCATTAGAGGTACAAGACACCAGATAGGCTGCATCATTAGAGAGTTTCGCTATTTGATTTAAGAACATGCGGGTGATAGAAATCATATAGGCATAGCCTACCTAATAAATAAATTAGTCATCGCAAATTAACAGTTCGTCGACTGCTGGACTAAAGTGTTTTTTTTTTCCATTATTTGGAAGTGAGCAAATAGCGAACGTTTATACAAATACATAGTGTCCTCACATTTTAACCTAATTGATAAGAAATGTACATTTGAGAGAACTATCACATAACCTAATGCAGACTTCTTTTAATGTTTATTATGTTGTCCAGGACATATATTGACGTTGTCAAATCGGTGCTCCATTCAGAAGGTGATTATATTATATATTATATATATGGTAACGTAGGCTATAGAATCAGAATCAGAAAGTTGTTTATTGCCATTTGCCGTTTCAAAAACACGCATTGGAATTTGCCACGGGTCCGGAGCAACACTTAAGGCAGTAACATGGACAGGGTAAAGTGTGAGACAAGACAGTGCAAGACAAGGCAAAACAATAGGTACAGCAATGGTCTTAGTGCAAATGGTAAGTATGTAGGTTCGGAACAGTCCAGTGCAAAATATTGCATTCTAAATATAAATATAAATATAAGTAAATATAAATATTGGTCTGTATGAATGTATGTGTGGGTGTATGAGTGTATGAGGGCTGGGTCCAGTAGGGGGGTGGGGAGGGGGGGGACTTCAGAACGGGAGGCGGGCCTCGTTGACAAGGCTGGTGGCCCGTGGGGAAGAAGCTGTGTCTGTGGCGTACAGTCCTTGTCCTGATGGCCCGCAGCCTCCTGCCGGAGGGGAGTGGTGCGAAGTAGGCCTAATGGTCTACTTCAACTCATTTGCACAAATCCAAACAGAGTAGTCTGAATTACCCTACGCATCAGCAAAAGTGTAGGCCTATACAGACACATTCGTCTTCGCTCGACATAGACCTACAACAGGGCTTTAATGTTGTTGGATGTTGTGTCTGACAAACAAGATCACTTTCATTCACAATTTGAGTCACGTTAAAGTTTCACACATAAAAATGCACTACTCTAACCGGAATAGTGACCTGACAACTCCATAGACACAAAAGACAGAGCACGTTAGCAGAGCCAAACGCCTGTCACATACCAGTCTGTTGGGCCCTATTCAATATTTTGATACAGTACAATAACAAGGTGGTTGCTAGGTCCGAACGTGCAGTGGGGCGGTACCTCTCTCCGTGACCAACCAATCAGGTAACGTCAACTGTACATTCGGCACAGTGATTGGTTGGAACCGGAGGGAGGTAATGCTCCACTGTACATTCCGACCCTTGGATCTGGCAACTGCCTATGACAAAGACGCTGGGTGCTGTCAAGGTTTCTGCGCGTGAGAGAGGTCCATAAGGCGGTCGGGAAGGGTGAAGAAACGCAAACAGAACAAGGAGAATACGGTCCTCCAGAAAAATATCAAGCATTATGCATGGCATGGTTATTCCATTCATCCTCCCCTCACAGTCGCCATATTTTAGATTCTGTGTAGGCCTAATCTTACGGTTCAAATTCTCTATGATCTGAGTTGGAGCAGACACACACACACACACACACACACACACACACACACACACACACTTCCACATTATGCAAAGGTGTGTGTGTGTGTGTGTGTGTAAAGCAGCACCCTATTACATAATTTAAAAATAACACCACCACCACACATTTGACGAGCAGCGTCGCTGATATTTATTTACAGGTTTTACATGAATATTTCCATTTGTTACGATGAATAAAAGATGGAACTGTTCTAACAGAGAGAGGAGGCTGGTGAGTGACAGATCTTTGTCTCTGGAACACAGAAGGAAAGAACCTCCATAAATCTCTCCGCGGGAAAAGTTACATATGCATTCAACTCAAACATCATATGCATTTATTGAACATTATTATTATTTAAATATACAACCACCGACCGCCCTGACTGAAGTTCCATGGCCAATTCCTGTAATACTCCTTCAACTAAAAATCATGTTAACATAAATGTATGCAACTTAAGGCGATATAAACCATCGGTAAAAGAGTATATTGGTATATTCCTACACTACTAATTGCGCAGCGAAGAGTTACAAGGCCTAATCTAGAAGGTCTATCAAGAACTCCTCATCGCTCTTCCTTTCCTTCTTCATTTTTTTAAAACACATTGCGTGGACACAACCACAACATACAAAAGACCCACACGCCTTAGAGTCGGAAAAAAAAGTATTTACAACATAAAGACATGGTGAATGTATATACAAAATCTAGCTCAGCGTTGGCAAACGTTAAAGAAGGGAGTAAGGAGGGGTGTGGGATGGAGAGGGTGCAGACACTGAAAGAGAATGGTGGTGGGGGGGTGGGGTTATATTCTGTCGACGTTTCTCTGGCTTCCGTCCAGCGTCAAAGTGCCAAATCTGGGAGGTGGGGGCGAGTAGAGAAAAGTGGTGTTATTGAGAGTGACGCACCAACGGCAAATAACAGGAAAACAAATGAGGAACAAGGACTAAGAATAACAAGCTATAGCAAATAAACAACAACTAACAAACAAACAAACAAACTCACCTCTCCAGGAAGTGGTTGTTCTCCACCAGCTCCTTCACCACACCTTCCATCTCCTCCTTCAGCTTCTTCATGCTGGGAACAATGGACCAGATACTCAATACCTCGTTTTAGACTGATTATGTGTTGGGGTAGTGGCCAGTGGTGTTCAACTCGTGTTGTGCATAACAACACTTAAAACTTTATCAAAAAATAGGAGAGGTCGAGAAGCCAAAGTATCAAAGTTTAAGACTTTTATTATTACTTGAAACAAGCAATAGAAAAGCCTGAGCTAGTTTGCAAAGAAGCTGCCCAACTAGACTCAGGATACATCTGTTATACTTTTCTCTGTGGATTACTCCCTCATGCTCTAAACCAATCACATGCACTTTATGTATGTTCTAACCAATCCTGTCATCCTTTGCATTTGTGCCTATTTCGGTTTTCCAAGGTTCCCCTGTTAGGGAGCCTTCACCTCATTTTACCCAAGGTTTGACATCCCATTATTCCCTTCGTTGGCACCCCAGTGTCTGCTGTGATGACTGTGGGTAAACCTTTCCTTCTTTATTAGCCTATGGCTGTAGGCCTTCTTTCTTTAGCTTAGGCTGCGGTGACCTTTGGCCTCTTCCAACACATTCCTTTCCAAGGTTTCTTTAACATATGGTGATACACGATGTCCTTTGGTTTTACAAGATCAAGAGACACAAATAAGAGACACCACTCAGTGCTTTTTCCACACTTAGCGTAGCATATATGGCAATATGTTGCAATATGTTAGAGTAAAATTCTCCCATAGTCGCAGCCGAAAGGTTCTGGGTTCCATCCTCAGATCTCCACAGCTCAACATCTGAGACGCCAAACCCCGTACCTAACCTGCTCCTTCATGACATTTTTATCCAAGATTGACTGTAAGTGACTTTGGATAAAAGCATCTGCAAAATGACTAAATAGTAATAAGTGTTTCCATGGCGACTCCTCAACTTTGTTCCACCAATTCACCACACAGTTATGTGTTATAAAGTTGTTGTTTTTTTAAAGAGACTCCCTGGGCTTTGCAGTATGGCGATACTCGACCATACCGAAACAGACCTAAGAATCTTCAGGAGTTACGTCTTAAGCACAAAGCACAAAGCTGTGCCGGGACAGACGCAAAATAATGTTTTAGAATTTTTGCGTCAAAATGAAAATGACCCCATAAAGAAAAAAGGATGTCTTTGTTACAGCTGTGGTTGGTGTGTATAGGGCTTGTACATCAGAATGCATCATGGGAGTTTTTGTTGCCGATACTCCCCTCCATATTGAGAGGACTCAAGAGAGTTGTAGTTCTGTAAAATCCTAAATCAACGTAAATACACGGAAACCTAGGCTAATGAAAACGTTGCTTTGCCATGTCTCGCATGAGAAACGCTATGGCAGTTTCAAACACAGCGATGTCTTTCCATAATGACAAACTATTTCACTATTAATGACTAAACAATGACCAAAAAAAGAACATTACCACCAACACAATAACTAACATGCTTCCAAAATGGAGGCGGTCATCGCGATGTACAAGCCCTATAAGTGTGTAGTCTGAGTGGCTCACCCTAGGGTCATCTCCACCAGGGTGTTCTGGCTCAGATAGGCCTGTGGTTTGAGACCTCCAGAAGCCAGCGGCAGCACCTTCTGGGGCAGCAGCTCCTGCAGCTGACACACGATGCATCGTCCTTAATGCAATATACTTCAAGGTCATGAAATTCAGGTGGATTCGGTTCGACGGGACTTGAAAATGTAGAGGTTATATACAGTATATTGTGACATGAAATTGGTCATCATGTAAAGGTTTCCCGGAGTGATTATCGTGAAATGTAAAATCCTCAATCCTCGATTACTCTCTCTGTAATAATACCTTTATCATATTTATATACATATTTACACTGAATATTGCACTCCCTTGTAAAAACTATTTTATTCATAGATTTTAAATATTTGTATTCTTATTTCTATTTATTTACTTGCTTGCACCAGAAACTCAAACTTTTCTTTGTGCCATGAATGACTGGCTGCTCACGCTTCTATTACTGTGCTGCAATACATAGAAGGCCGTAGACCTGAAGCGTACCTTGATGACCTGCTCCATGAGCATGGACACGTCCTTCTCAATGCTGATCAGCTGACTGGACAGCGTCAGCAGCTGCTTCCTCACGTGGTGCACCTTCCTGTCGCCCCACAACACACAGCGACAAACAACAAACGGCGATGAATGATACACATGGAAATATGTATGGCTCCATGGGTGAGTGCTCTTTCACCTCCCCCCCCCCCCCAAGGTGAACATTTGAGGAGAGAGAGAAAGAGAAAGAGAGAGAGAAAGAGGTTGTTTTAATGAGAGCAGCAAACCAAGGCCACATCCTGTTTCCTTTTCACTCTTTTCTGAGCCAGTCATAAGTATCATCATCATCATCATCATCCATAACAACAACCTCAAAAACTACAATACCCACATGTGAAAGGGCGGTAAAAGCATACATAAGAACAAACATGGTGTATAACTCAGGAGATACGAAACACATCTGTTTTTAATATTGGCCTATGTAATCCCCACTGGAATACATTTACGGCTTCCCATGTTTCGTTTTTTATATATCGCAATCATGAGAACTGTGCGTGTTGTTTTTGTAAGAACGTCGCTTACAAACCTACATCATATATTTGTATAAACACTGTCACTATAATTCTGTCAATTATTATCCACAGACTGCACTTTCCCATGACTATATGATGTATGGAGAGGAGAAGGAAGGAAAAGAGAGAAGATAACAGAAGAGTAGAAGAAGAGATAAGAGAAAAGAGGTGGATGAAAGAGGAGAGAAGTGAAAAGATGAGAACGAGAGATGAGAGGAGTAGAAGAGTAGAGGAGGTGAGAGGAGAAAGAGTAGAGAGTGAGACCAGAGAAGGGGAGAGAAATGAGGGTGAGACCAGTGAGACCAGAGACATGGGCGCTGACCTCATCCACTCCTCACTCTTGGAGATGAAGAGGCGATATTTCATGGCACATTCCTCTGTGAACAGGGAGCGGGCCTTGCTAGCATGCAGTACCAGCTTCTGCCTGTAGAGGGCACAGAAAACACAAAACCATATGCACAAGGCAGTCTGCTTTAAATGGGGCGGAAAAGAAGTTATTGTGAAGCACGGAAACGGATTATTTGTTTGTGGTGAAATAAAGAAGAACAGCACCCCCTATTGTTCGTAAATAAATGATCAGTCAACCAAACGGGGGCTGATCATCGTGAGCCCTTCGGATATTTTCGGATTAAAATTGAACTAGTGCCAAGTGATTGATGTGTGTGACATATTATATGTTATGGCACATATATATGTGTGGCACACCCACTCAATTTGTGTTCCATTGAGGCTAAATGATAAATAAATACTCAACCCATACCGCTGGAAGACGATGAAACTAACCGGAACAGAGAAACAAATAAACATATTGAATGTGGAGCGGTGTGTGAACATGGCAGGTGGAATGCAAAGTACATTTAAAGGATGATACAGGTCTGGGTGTATTGGTAACGAAGGTTTTAGTGAAGCCAGGAGAGACGGTTACGATGGTTTAATCACCCAGACCCGTGTACTTACTTTCCATTGTCACCACGGTAAGGTTATATTATTTTTCACTTTATATTTTCATATATTTTCACTTTAGACGCCCATCGTATTTAAACGGCTTGATAGATCTAATTAAACCCTAGATATTCTTGTTCAGCTGAAAATGATTAGATTCAATATATTGTGATTGCATACCCGTGGCGTTACTGTAAAACAACTTCTCATTGTTTCCTATGGCGAGGGGGCGCTAGCGATTGAGCTCAAGGGAGCGTCAATCAATTACAAACATGCAATAAAAAAAATAAAAAAACTTAAATTCACCCAAAAATAAATGTTCATAATTCCATCTCCACACTGTTTGCATCTCAGAAAGCACATTGCTGTGAACTCCTCTATCTATAAGGTGAAGTGTTACTATTAGACATTTGTTTTTTAGCCCCGCCACTGCATACAGTATATCCACATCTCAGGACAGTTAGAAAATAGAGATAGATAAGCTATAGATATATCCATATCACAGCGATGTACGTGTGTTTTGGTGCTAATTATTAGAACTGGTGAACTTACTTGTCAAATTTATGGATCTGCTCCTCGTTGTACGGCAGACCTAATAATATCAGAAAATACATCGCATATTATTATTGTAATTATATGTACATTCTGTATTTGCTTATATCTATTTTATATCTATTAGCATTCCCCAAGAAGTACATTTTTGACAATTTGGATAAATAAAGTGTACTGTATTCTATAACATGTTAAGAGATCTACATCGGACTCCTATAAATTCTAGAATTTCACTGTCACAAACAATCCCCTTTTACAAAAATGAACATGATTTTGATTTCTACAAACCATACCGATATATATGATATGAACCACCCAAGCACAACTCTATTTATTACATTTCCTCACGTTTTCTCAATTGATATTGACCTCCTTCTCATGTGTCATGTCACTGTATCAGAGTTATCATTGTGTGCGAAACCTAGGGCTGCACGATTATGACAAAAATTATAATTGTGATAATTTTGCCCGAACAGATTAAAACAGACGATTAAATTAGCCAACCTGGCCACCACCACGTCACTTCGTGTCATATATTGAGTTGCAGTGTCCACATGGACACACTCGATTCTAGTGCCCTTAACCTGTGATTCGTGAGTGCTCTTATTGCTGAGTTGTAACGGTTTGTAGTTAGATTTTATTGCGATGGGTATACGAAATCAGATGTCTTTTTTTCCCCGCCCTTTTTTCATGCATTAAATGCAACCTTTCACAAGCTAATGCCCCCCCCCCCCACTAACAGATAGCGTATAGAAGCCAGTAGGAATCTTCTCACGGCGTTCAGCTTTGTCCTTCTTGAACTGCTGGTAGATGGCTGTGATGGCATCCAGCAGGACTTTGCATTTCTCCACACTGCAACAAGGAGAGAAAGATAGGTAGAGAGAGACAGAGAGAGAGAGAGAGAAGAGAGAGAGAGATAGGTAGAGAGACAGAGAGAGAAAGAGAGACAGAGAGCGAGAGAGAGAGAGAGATATAGGTAGAGAGAGAGAGAGAGAGAGATAGGTAGAGAGACAGAGACAGAGAGAGAGAGACAGAGAGCGAGAGATAGGTAGAGAGAGAGAGAGACGGTTACATTAGAGAGAGAGACAGTTACATTAGAGAGAGACTGACAGAACAGATAGAGAGAGAGAGGGAGAGACAGTTAGATTAAAGAGAGATTGATAGAACAGATAGAGAGAGGGAGAGACAGTTAGATTAAAGAGAGA
>OOFB01000841.1:1394-16394 GCA_900323305.1 Trachyrincus murrayi
ACACACACACACACAGTGATAAGAATTAGGAATGTAGGTAGCTTCAGGGCTGCACCTATTTTCCCTGTTATTATTACTTCCCGGGGAGTAGTTTGTTGTGAAAGATAATCCTCCTGATGTCTTGGTAAATAACACTATGAGACACAGGAGCCAAATTTAAACACACTACACCCTCTTGATGTTATGTCCTCTTTATGTTTTGGCAAATTAAAAACCAAAATAAAATATATACTTTTGAACAGGTCATATATAAAAAAAAATTGAAATGGCTGTATGAAACACAAACCTGATATATCATCATATATCAACCGATCATATTACTACTAGGCCTACATATAGGATTTGAATCTTTATAATACCAGATGAGTCAGTATTCTCTATTGTACTGCCTGTTTATGACCACACGGGGGCGACCTACACAAGTGGAGAAATCAAAATTTGACCCCCTGCACAGAATCCAAACAAGATAGGCACGTTGGTCATATTATGTGATTATGTGATTTATTTACTTTACATGTTGTTATTTTCCTTTTTCATCTCGTTTACAGTCCTGTAATTCTGATGCTGCACCCAAAACTTCAGGCTGGGTTAATAAATTGCATCTCGTTTCTATGTCTATATAGCTAGCTATATGTCTTTATGACATGCAATACTACACTGTGCAACTGCATTATTATTATTATTATTATTATTATTATTATTATTAATAATAATAATAATAATAATAATAATAATATCTTTTGGATTATTTCGTTTATAATGTAAGTATCAGACATACTGTCTCATACTTCTGTCTTACCCTGTGTGTTATTCTACTGTCTGACCTGAGTCTTGTGGGTTAGATGTATCGATAGCCACGTTTATTCAACTGTGTTATGCTGTGAGCTGATTAGACAGAACACAGTGGCCTGGATGTGTGTGTGTGTGTGTGTGTGTGTGTGTGTGTGTGCCAGACATGCGGTGCCGTCTTGGGGTTGTGATTGGCCCAGTGTGTGTCCCCACTCTTTATCAGCAGGCGTAGGACTTCCTCCTCGCTCTGACATCCACCAAGACTAATATTGACCTATCCCTGCAGGCGGTCTACCGTATCCTTCCTGTTGCCATGGCAGCTTATCCCACAGCATGGGACTCCTCTCATATTATGGTCTGTGAGGCTGGAGCCCGCCTATTCATCACCTGGAGAAACACATCATACATACTGGATGTACCAGGGGCAGGAGAGTCTAGTGGTTAGGGCAGAAAGGTGTTCAGGGGGTTCTCAACCTTTTTTTTAGGTGTTACATTTTTCACGACCCAACACATACAGAATAATAATAATAATAATAATAATGCAAACGAATGTTCTTCTGACATACGCACTTCTTTTACTTAAAAGGTTACCCATGGGGTAGAGAGGGAACCCTAGGGAGGGAACCCTGACCCTGGGGGCCCCGGGGAAGCCATCTGCAAGCTCTGTTGCCGCCTCCTTTTTTCAGGAACCCGGACCCTGAGGACCTCAGGGGCAGCGGCGGCCCGTCCTGGGACTGTGGGCCCCATCCAGGGACGTTCCCAATCCGAGGTCCTCCTGGGTCCTGACAGGGACCTCAGTTTGTCCTGGGAACCAAACCCTAAAACCAAACCCTAACCTCGCCTAAGACTAAAACCACACCATAACCCCCAATTTTTTTTAAATATATATATGTTTTAGGATTTTAAGTCAGAAATGTCCCCCATCTGCATGATAAAAGCAACTAAATAGTAAATAGTAAATACACATATGCATTTTCACTTTAAACTCAACACAACACAAATACAAACAACCGTGAGAACAGGTGAGGAAGTTTCAAGGCAGTAAGTGAGTTTGTCTGCAGGGAATCAAACCTGAACTATACTTGAACTAACGACAAGTTGTTGCACTGCCAAGAAGCATCATGCATGTTCCTGGTATTCTTTTATGAGGGATAGATTTAGCATACATCCAAAACATACAATATAAATGCATACGTATAAATCAATCAACGTGTCAAATATGTGTGACATGGTGGCTGCATTTCTTTCTACTGGATGGTCTCCACTGGCCCTGCAGCACACACACACTCTTAATCTCCTGGGGTCCCTGGGGGCCCCACAGCAGAGTCTTGGTGGTTTTCTCCAGAACCGGGGGAGACCCCGGGGGTCTCCCCAGGAAGACCCCCGGGGACTCCAGCCTCCCCACCCAGCCAGGGGCCCCACTCCACCTCTGGCCAGATGTCTCCGTCCCCAAGGGAGGCTCACGTTGCGTTCCTGGGGCCCGTCCGCCTCGCTGAGGTTCTCTGGGGCTGTCGGGGCCTGTTCCGCCACCTGGAACCTGCTCCGGTCTGAAGTCCTCACCATCGACGGCCCCGCCCCTCCTCCAGTCCCGGCCTGCCTGGTGGCCGGACCCTCGCGGCTGGGATGGGGGGTTCTGGGGAGGGGCGGGGCTAGAAGCCCGACGCCACCAACGCTGAAACACTGGGGGCTCTGAGGCGCTCGTTGTTTCCATGGTAACTTCAACGGTGGTGTGCGAGGGGCTTGTTTCCGCGGTAACGCCAACGTTGGCGTTCGAGGGGCTGCTTGTTTCCGCGGCGACCTCGGTGGTCGCCTGGGGTTGTAGGCTTATCTCGACAGACGTGTGAGAGAGAGCCTCCTCTCGTCTGTCGCTGTGGGGGAGGGAGCAGAAGGAGTTCCATTAGACCCTGTGGGCATCAGTTTACACAAGGCCTTGGTCGGTTTACATGCAGTTTTAACTGTTGACATGCCCCCCCAACCACCCCCACCACCACCACCACCACACCATGACATCACTAGTGAGAGCTGAGAGCTGGGCTGCTAGGGGGGGGGGGCAACAGATGTGAGGACAGAAAAAAGGAACGGAGGAACACCCAAAAACAAATGGCCGACATGCTCCGCTGGCCACCGCGGTCCTGCTAACAGTACCGCTCACTAGGAGAATACCGCTAAATCAGAAAATACTTCTAACTCAGTACACTACATGCCTGAAACATACCTTTGTGAATGTATGGGTTGTATTTCTGATAGAAATGGTCTTTATCTAAAGGGAGCAGTATAGTGTCTAGTGACTAGGGTGTTCAACTCTCAACTGAAAGGTTCTGGGTTTAATGCCCAATGTCCACAGTCTACCTGTTGGCATCCTGTTGCTTCGGATGAAAGCATCTCCTAAATGGCTAAGAAACAAAAACGGGTTTGAATGGGGTTAACTGTTGGAGGATTAAGGATGTTGACGAGAGTTGTCCAGAGAGAAATAGAAAACTGTTCCCACACCTGTTCTGCTCTTCAGTCTCGCCCAGCGGTGACGGGAGATACAGCTGCAGTTTGGAGAAGGTGAAGTAACTTCTCCCGTCCGCCCATGCTGCCCCTTGCTGGTCACGGTGAGCAGGTGCGCCCGGGTTACACCAGTTCAGGGGACCTAATGTAGGGACGATGAGAACATGCATATGCAGGAGTCATCTGAGGTTAAGTGAACTGCTTTAAACGTCACAGCGCATCGCAGATGTCGTTTTGCGTGTGCCAAGATTCATAAAGCAACATCTTGAAAGTGGTGTGGTCAGCAGTTGATGACCGCCTGTGTGTTGACAGATTATAACATTCAGCCTCTAACACGTCACAACTACTTCCTGTCAGATGTACCTAGAGAGAGAGAGAGGGAGAGAGAGACAGACAGACAGACAGATAGACATAGAGACAGACAGAGACAGAGAGACAGACAGAGAGACAGACAGACAGACAGACAGAAAGAGACAGAGACAGACAGACAGACAGTATGTATTATTAGTTTAAAACCACAAATACTTCTGGCAGTTGCTGAGGCAGTGGAGAAAATTTGTCCTTGTGTTCCTTGGAATCAGCCTGAAAGCAGATGGAAGCTGTTTATGTGCGTGGGTGTCCATATGTGTGTTTGTGTGTGTTGAGTTTTCATATGTGTGTGTGTGTATTTGAGTGTCATATGTGTGTGTATGTGTGTGTGTGTGTGTGTGTGTGTGTGTGTGTGTGTGTGTGTTTATGTGTGAGTGTGTGTGTGTGTGTGTGTGGGTGTGTTTGAGTGTCCATATGTGTGTGTGTGTGTGTGTGTGTGTGTTTATGTGTGTGTGTGTGTGTGTGTGTGTGTGGGTGTGTTTGTGTGTGTGTGTGTGTGTGTGTGTGTGTGTGTGTGTGTGTGTGTGTGTGTGTGTGTGTGTGTGTGTGTGTGTGTGCCAGGGTCCCTTTATGAGCATTTCCTCTCAGTCTTGGCTCCTGGTCTGGTCCTTGATCATGCAGATCTTTCAAGTGGTTTCTCTGAGTGAGTAAACAGCAGCTTTGGTCTGCATCAGCACGCACATTATCACCGCATTATCACCAGATGAACCACAACCAGACTAGCCGTGACTATCATCCTTCGGCACACGGTAACAATAACATGAATATTGGTCTTCAAAGTCTGTTTGGAAATTAGGTGCTGGGTTCGATCCCCAATGTCCACAGTCTGTAGACATTGTAGGCATCCTAGAGCAAGATGCCCCGACCTGCTCCTTAATGGCCTGTATCTGAATTTACTTTGGATAAAAGCATATGCTAAATTAATGAATAGTAATCAAGTCAATATATAGGAGTGTATATTGTGATTAAGGGCTGAACTAATAAAGTTGACCTGACTTGGCTTGACATTTCCCTTTGGTTTCACTTATCACAAAAGCACAGTGAAGCAAAAGGTTTGCTGTCTTTCATTTCATTGCTATTCACTGTATAATTTTATGTAATTCGCAAAACTGAAAACGAATAAATACATTGTCAAAAAAAGTACAGTAAATTGAACAGAGGTATATATAGCAGTATACTCCCCCAGATAATGTACAAGGACAGGTGACACACTCACCTGTTTGTGTCCGGGGCAGCTCTGGTAGAGGGGGCCCCCTCTGTCTCGCTGGGCCCCCCAGGTCGCTGGCAGGTCTGGGGCCGGCCCTGGTGGAGGACCCTGCTGCCCTGCGGTGCTCCTGCCTCTCCTCACCGGAGCTCAGGGATCTCTTCTCTCCTCCTCTCTTCTCTCCTACTCTCCTTCTCCCTCCTCCTCTCCTCCCCGTGTAGCTCCTGCTCCATGTCCTACAGCTCAGTCTGGCACTGGCCGGGCGACCCTGCAGCCTGCAGCCGAGCCCCCGCACTACACACACAGGTATATATAGGAGTTAATACTACTACTACTACTACTACTACTGCTATTACTGCTACTACTACACACACACCATACACACACAAATGATACTACCACTAATACTACCTACTACACACACAGGTATATATAGGAGTTAATACTACTACTACTACTACTAATACTGCTATTACTGCTACTACTACACACACACCATACACACAGAAATGATACTACCACTAATACTACCTACTACACACACAGGTATATATAGGAGTTAATACTACTACTACTACTACTACTACTGCTATTACTGCTACTACTACACACACACACACACACACACACACACACACACACACACACACACACAATACTACTATTTACTACACACACATCATACTACTACTGAATTTGCACTAATCAAATCAAACTGTGATGGAATTCGATGAAGTAACCAAACGTTGAATTTCCAAGTGACGATCCAGTGAGGTCAGAGCTGTACACCCGGAACGACAACATTAGTCATATATTTCATTATTATATTTCACAACATAATCCAACACTAATCCTGCCTGGAAACCATGACAACCACCAGCGTGAATCCATCTCTGATGACTGAGATGACAAACAAAGCATCCAATTGGACCAGAGCAGAGAGGGAGCATGTTGATTGGACAAGAGCAGAGAGGGAGTGAGTTGATTGGACGAGAGCAGAGAGAGAGTGTATTGGTTGGACAAGAGCGGATAGGAAGGGTGTGATTCGACGAGAGCAGAGAGGGAGTGTGTCGACTGGACGAGAGCAGAGAGTAAGCGCGTTGATTGGGCGAGAGCAGAGAGGAAGCGTGTGATTGGGCGAGAGCAGAGAGGCAGCGTGTTGATCGAAGGAGAGCATAGAGGAACCATGGTCACCATGAAGTCCTCCATACAGCTCCTCCAGTGTTCCTCCAGAGAGGGGGGTCCCTGGCGTAGCTCCGGGGCCAAGCCTCGGGAGCTCGGTCTGGGGCCTGGCGGACATATGGAAGTGGGTTGGAGCTCCACCTTCCCTCTCCCCTGAGCGGGTGGGTGGGGTAGATGATGAAAATGTGTGTTTAATATGTGTTTGATATAAACATGCTGATTACACATTCTGCTGGGTTTAGTTTAAAGGAAAGACAATATATAGAGAGAGACACAGACATCGCTCTCACACACATAAACACTCACGTATACACACACACACAACACACAGCACACACATACACACACACACACAGTCTGATTTGAGTATATCCTAAAATGTGTGCGTGTGTTTTTTATTAACACATTGCTGATGAATGACTACAGACCATCGCACAGCATGGTAAAGCTCAGAGGAATATTACAGCTTATATTATTATAGCTCAAAGGAACCGTGGACATGAAGGCCAGCATGTCACACCAATGGAGTACAGTCCCGAGTGAACTAAAAAACATGTTTATTTTTCGTTCCAATAACACACTTTCATCTATGTCCATCTCCAGATTCATGCTCTGTTATATCACAGCTCCATGCAGCGTACATGTGTTTATTCTATATATCTGTCTCTAGACTAGAGCAGATCAGAGGCAGCTTAGGGTGACAGTTAGTTACACACCAGTGCTCATCATTAGTGTCTCTGTAATCGTTTCATAAAGGTTTTGCTGTCTTCAGACTTGGAGATCTCTGACAGTTATGCAGACCACAATAGTCACAAATACAGCCCAGGCATCGAATCAACAGGAGCCTACCCAGAGTCACTTAGAATATGTTGTATTCTGTAGGATAAAGCTTGGCATTCCTTTCACATTAAACCCGGGCAAAGGAGCCCTTGAAATGTATATGTTAAGAGTTCTGTATGGAAGACAGCTCTGGTTGCGATTCAAAGAGGAGTTGGGGAAAAACAGGATTAATGTATAGCATGTGTGAGATGCACCTCAGCAAGCCTTAACAAAAACAATTGTTTTAGCAATTACCTTACGTCAAAACAGGCTGCAACTCTTTTTCTTAGGTATGATACGATAAGATTGGAAGTACATTATTAATCCCAGGTGGGAAATTTGAGTGTTAAAAACAAGAAAAAAATACAAATATGTCTCGTACATACACAATAAAGGTCCTTTTACATTGAACGGGATTGTTCGTTGCATTATTTTTCCCATGTCAAAATAATAAAAAATCAGGAAGCTGAATGGGACTGTACAACATTTTCCTGCACACTAGCTTGCTACTTTGTGTACCGCAGGCCAGCTACTTTGTATCATGTACATGTATCTGTATGTTTCCATTTATTGTGCAACCAGTGAAATAAGAGTCTGTTGACAGTGGCCTTGGTGGCATCATGTGTGATTCCGATGAGTTAACAGCTTGATCAGACAGTACAATTTTGCTACAATCTAATATACACAACGATTACTTAACAGCAATTAGAACACCTGTAAAGCGGAGTGATACATGTACAGTTAAAAGTCCCAGTGTTGTTATACTCTACCAGCACTCATGGAATGCCTCTTGTCCAATCAAATTACTTGGTCGGGACTAACTGTTGTATAGATCAGTTAAACCAATCACAATCAGGTATTGCCATAGTCACCATGGTCACTGTACATGTTGTAGGAAATGGCGGAGGTACGTATTAGCCTATTTACGTTTCTCAACACACCTCTTATTGCACCCATGGTGGTAAAGTACATTCATATACCTGATATAATTATCGCTATCTGTATTGATGGTTAATCTTGATAAGCAGTCGGCGCTACAAGCCAATGTTTACTTGCACTAGGTACGGAATATAGGTTGCTTTTGATAACATGACGATATATGCGGTTGTATCGCAACAGTTGCCTTTTGCATACCAACTTTCTCCAAAAGGGTGATTAGCCTACTTTTAGTTATCGAACAGGGAAACGACCTCCAAAACTAAGGTCTCCAGAACATGGATGTATTAAAGAGACACGCCCACTCATCATAATCCCCCTCATCCGCGCAGGGCCACTCGCTGCACTATGTTATTAGAAAGTGAAACTCCATTATAATTGAATCCTCTAAATACATATGACATTTTGGCGAAAGGACAGAGCATAAGCTCGTGTTCACTAGACTTTATGAACGTTGAGGGTTGAATCCATCTGTCTTTTCACCGGCGCGATTTTTATTGGAAAATGCCGCACATCCACGTCGTAACTGAATTAGTCGACGCGATTTTTTTGGGTCCGATTTCTTTCTCACTTTTTCGTGACGTTTATTCGTTACGTGCCTGATGCAAAATGACCTTAATAGTGTTGAGGTAGACATCAAATGATTGAAAGTCTATTACACTGTATAATGTCCTAGTTTCAATAATGTAGCACATTACGCACGTAGTGTCTAAAGCGTCTAAGTGATTTACTGTAAGTGTCCAGGAGGCCTATCTTCTACTTTAATGAAACTATCCATTATTACCTGCTCTTAGTCCAGAGTTTAGAGAATAGTTCCAGCTCGAGTTTACATCCAAAACCCAAACATCATTCCCCTTCACTGCTTGTTAGATTTACACCACCCGTTGTCAAGTGCCCGATGACCTCGCTCTCAGGATCAGTTTGTGATTGGTCGCTAGGTCGGGTTGTGTGGTGAGCGGCAGGTGAGAGAGGTGAGCGCTGCTATGTGTGAGGATTGCCCTGGTTACCGAATGCCTTGGTGTTAAAGACAAAAAAAAAAGCGGGGCCTCCTGGTTTGGTTCTGTCATCGGGTCGCGGTCGGGTTTCAGCGGCACCGTGGGGTCACGGGGTCACGGAGAGAATGGGGATTAGCGACATCACTTTACGAACGGGGAGACAGGTGGAGCAGGAACCCACCACGCCTGCTCTGTCTGTCACCACTTTCACCCCCGCCCCCTTACCAGCCTTTTCAAGCTTTTTAGGACTTCAAGCTTCGGCGAGGTACGCTTGTTTAGCGCTCAGAGTGGTGTGTGTGTGTGTGTGTGTGTGTGTGTGTGTGTGCGTGTGTGTATCCCGGAGTCTTTGGGATAAGGGTCACACTAACCCCTCACTACAAGAGACTTTAATTTAGTGTGCAGATTATTCAGTGATGAACACATAATAGCTTACAGCATTAACCTCTACCAACAGCCCTTCTTACTGAGACAACATTCCCATGTTGTTGTTGTTGTTGTTGTGTTATGTTGTGTTGTATTGCGTTCTGTTCAGTTACGTTGTGTTGTATTGTGTATTGTTATGTTTGGTTGTATGGTGTCGCGTTGTGATGGGTTATGTTAGGTTGTGTTAGGTTGTGTTCTTACATTGTGTTATGTTGTGTTAGGTTAGGTTATGTGTTTATTCTCATCATCAGTGTCTTTGTAATCACTTCTTAATGTTTCGCTGACTCCAGACTCGGAGAACAGTCTAATGACTGTGATGATGTAGTGGCAGAGAGGGGGTTCATTCAGGGTAGAAATCCCAAGTATCAGGTGTCAGGTTGGTGATGATGTTGCCCTCGTCAGCAGGGTCTGCGTTTGTTCACCTGTGAAGGTACTGATGCAATGGTTACAAAAATAAATCAACGTAATGCTCCATCAGCTCTTTTTCGCTAAAAGCCATGTTGGTTATTTCCTTGGCTCATACTCTACACAGCACCTGCACACACACACACACACACACACACACACACACACACACACACATCTGGAGGGCTGAAACTACCTAACTACTAAGTTCTGTGGTGTCGGCAGAAGCCTTTCGTTTCTTGGTCATGTCAAGAGAACGAGAAAGGAAATCATTGCAATGAAATGACAAACTAATTCAGGTCAGGATGTTGGAGAGAGATGTTCTGCTTAAACGTTGTGCAGCATGAACTATTTATCTCCGTTCTGTGTGTTGTACATTAGCTACAGATTAACTCAACTATTAAGTCTCCTATTGTCTTGTTAGGTGTCCACCCACGGTGATACTGGTCAGATTTAAACGTCTCTTGTTCCGACATCGCCTCCCAAGCGTGTCGTTTCCAGCGTGCACGTCTCCAGCAGATGTCCAGCGGACACAGGAGAACATCAAAGCTCAATGTTCCCCAGGGAGCCATCGGAGACATTATCAATGTTCATGTTCTTTGTCGGACGAGGACAAGGCTTCTCTGTGTAGAAGGCAGAAGGCTTGGCCGCTGTACGGGGGAGGTATTGAAGGTGTTTGAGATGCTATAGAAACGGAGACAGCTTAGAACTGGGGGGAGAGCGTCAAACGTACGTTTCCGATTCTGTAAAATGAATGCCCCAATGACCTGGGCTTGGTTTTCTCGAAGCTGCCTCTTTGTTTTTCTAGTTCTTGACCGTGTTTCGCGGGTAATCCACAACATTCCTACTCGCCAGTATATCACAGGGTAGTCCCACGGAGTAGAGGTTGTCAGTTTGAATCCCACTAAACACACACTTGGCTCGTGAGTTTGACCTTGGCGCCATCTCCCCGGCGATGGCGCTCCCCAGCTCTGCTGTAGCGTGCGGCTCTGCCAGCTGACATCATCTGGGAAATGTTCCCGTCGTGTTGGACATGGAGTTTTACACTGGTTGCCAAGGGGATAACCCTGTCTCTCCCCACCCCCCCCCCCCCCCAACCACCACCCGGGGGGGGTTCCCCAGTCTCTACCCATGACATCATCTATTATGGCTCTGGAACCAGGGGTGTGTGGGTGTCGTTCCGACTCTCTGTTTCTCTCCGTCCGTCCAATTCTCTCACTCTCATTGTGAGAGGGGAGTGAGGGGGGATTCCAAGTGGCATGGGAGGTTTTAATATCTCACTAGGTAGTGGAGATCCCGCATGGACACATACACACACACACACGCACGCACACACACAAACTCACAGTTACACCCATCCACCATTCTCGGGAGAGCGTCTTGGGCTGTTTGTCAGAAACCCTGACTGGTGCTGTACATAATCCAATCCATGAAGAGAAAAGCAAAGTAGTGGCTGACCACATTAGAAAAAGAGGCAAAATGCAAACAAAAAGTAAAAACAAGCCCGAACACCAAAGAGAGAGCGAGAGCGAGGCTGTGGTTTAAAATATGTTGAAAGGAGCAGAGGAGCCATCCTTGAGAAGAAGAACATTGTTTGATGAGGGACAGATGGCATGCTGGGTAGGCATGCCTGGAAGCCATTTTGAGAACAGGGAACAGAACAGTGTTGGTAGGTTGTGAAGGGTCAATGACTATGTTACACCAATAACACAAGGTCACACAAGGTCATAATGCAGTACGTGTTGGTCTCTATCATTAGTTAAAACATAAAGTAAACTGAGATGGAGAGGGGGAGGTAAAGGAGTGATGACAGAACACCGTCCTTCTAGTTGGACGCCAGAGGAAACGGGTGGTTCACAGTTTCTCTTTAAAACAACAAACACAAAACCATCTTTGGAGAGTTCCTCAGCGGAGAACCATGAAGACTTTTCTCCAGGGAGGAGAAGCTTTTCTCAGACACAAGGGGCCACCGTACCCCCATCATGTCCAACCCCAGAACCCAGGTTCTGGGCCAAGATATGCTTCTTCTTCTGGGCTCTGAAGGCCCGGTTCTCCTGGGGGAACCCTGGTTCCATGTTAGCTGACAACCTGCCAAGAGAGGGCTAGAGCTTGGGACAGTGGAGAAGCTTGTTTTGGCTGCCGGGAGCTCTCTGCTAAACCGTGTCCGATTCCAACATAAACACAGGGTTCATGGGATGCGATGTCCAACCAAAACCTTTGTGTCACAATAATGAAATATTAATGAGCGAGTTCATGAAAAGTATATGCAAAGGTAATTCATACACATACACGCACGAGAGAGAAAAGACATTACTTGGGTTTTTGTTGGCCCTCCATTTCAAGATGATAATATCATCCAGCCAAGAAGTCAAAAATAAAAACAAGTGAAGCAGATATTACAATGAAACCAGCTATTGTTTAGCGCCCTGACAGATCTGAGCGTTACAAGACTTGGTCTGCAGCCGAAGATGTTCCAGCATGTTAGAAACAGATCCCCCCCACACAGAGGCACAGTGTACATGTCTTCAGACCACCCTGCTGGTGGGGAACCCTGTGGTTTACAGTAATCTCACGTCCCCTAACAGCTGAGACAGGACCGGGTGACCGTCGATCAATACTGCGGATGTATCGTTGTTCCAGGGATTCACCTCCACTACCCTTTATTTGAACCAATGGCCGGTTCATGATAAAAGTCTTTGGTATATATTGCCGGTGTTTGTCTGTAGTGTTTTGTGTTGTTTGTGTGTGATGATGCAATCAGGTGTCTCTTGAAAAAGAGGTGCTTAGCCTCAATGAGACTAACCTGTATGAATAAAGGTTAAACCGAACCTTCTGGATACATTCCGAAGACACAGACAAAACTAAAAGTCTAATTAAGATAAAAACATAACAGGGCACTTCTTTGTTCATTCATCCTCCTCTGTCCGTGTGAGATTCGTGTTGGTGAAATGATCTTCATCTTCACCATTATCATCTGGTGTCGCTGGGTGGTGGAGTGTTTGGGGTGTGATGGGCGTCAGAAGACTGAGGTGTTTGTTGGAGGGGGTGGGGGGTGACGGGTGTGAGATTTAGAAAGAGATCAATCTGTTTTAAAATCCCTTTCCTTTCCTTCTTCACTGAAGACTTGTGGCAATAATGTAGCACTCAAAACTTTATCTAAACATGACTAGAATACTCCACGGCTAACCGCCTCATGTAATCACTAGATAGGATTTCAATGAGTGTAATGCTAGCCCGCTCATTAGCACGGGTGGGTTAGCATGTTCTCCCGTGGTCCACACGGAACGTGAATCAATCATTGGTGTCCAGAACGGTGAGATGTGGTTCCTGGCTGACCGATGAGGGTGATGAGGGTGGTAACAGTCGGCCGTTAGAGAAACCAGGTGGTCATTTGGTCTTAATTAAACCCAGAATCACGGAGATGGAATCCAGATGGCGGCGGAGCGTCGGGTCTCCTGTGTGCAGCCATGGAACAGTGTTGTGGGGTCTCCTCAGGCTACTCCACACGTGGAGGTCTGATGAGGGGGGAGTGGGCGTCCTTGGAGGGCCGTGTTAGGCTCTCCATAATGAGGGTTGGAGAACCCAGACGCTCCTGCCTTGCTTCATGGTTAACCCCTTCTGGGAGGAGAACATGGGCCTCCTGTTGGAAGGAGGACATGGAATCCACAGAGCTGGTGATAAGAGAAGATGAGAGATAAGAAAAATGGTAGTTTATTAATCCCAGGCGGGAAATTTCAGTGTCTAAAGTGTGCTGTTAACCACACAGGAACAACTTTTGCATGAAGAATTGATCAAAACTATCATGGTCCGGTACAAGAATTATGAGAAAATGTTGCGGTGAGAAGCTAACCAGCATCGCTACATTAAAGTGTCTACCTAAGACCTTGTTGACAGCAGTTCCCTCATGCTGAGGGGAATGAGCGTTAAGGAGTGGTAACGTAGGAGCATTTAGTGGCTGCTTTCCTCTCTCCGTTATCTCCCAAACCAGCCCAGGACTGCTGGCCAGTGACCAATCACAATCACAAAGGAGCCATTTAAAAAGCATATCCTTAAGGATGCTCTTTGGTCTGTTCTCACAGAGCTGCTATCCACACTAATCAGTGTTCGGTTTCATCTGCTGATTTTCCCCGGACCTCTCCCAGCACCTCAGGCCCTATGGAGGCCTGTCCCTCGGACATATAAGTCTAGTCCTGCAGTACCGACACACTTATGAATAACAGCCCTGAAATGAGCTACATGCTATCGACATGCTATACTTACTCTGTCATCACTTCTGCTGATAAACGCCTCCATCTCCACCATTACAGAATCACTACAAGACGTCCTTCAGTACTTCTTCTTTACATGAAGTCACTTACAATGGTGCAGACTACTCTGCACTCCTGCATTTAGCCAAGTTATGTATGAAATATACCTAAGTGAAGGATTATTGAGGCTTGTTTGACCTACATGTACATGTTTTAAGTAGAGCTGATATGATATAGTCTTTGTTTAAACAAGTCAAGGTTCAAGAGTAGTTTATTTAACCCTTTACCCCAATTCTCGTCTCAGAGGGCCCCAGATTCAAATGCAACTTGACGTGTTCCCTTAACCCTGCAGCCTCAAACACCAGGGGAAAACCACCGGGAAAACCAACCCAGATTTAATAATGGCCAGGGGTTTTATACGTACATTCTTCAGGTCTCGTAGCAGATGTAGAAGACAGTGAAAGAGTAGCGGTTTCCCTTACGTGACATCAGTTGCAATATCCTGCGGTCATCACAGCCTTTTATTCGGACCGCTTTTTCCTCTTTGTGTTCACGTGAATGCCTGTCAATATCCGGAGCACATCCTGTGTGCCCGGCTGAATACTGGAGCATGAAAGAGATCGCTCAGCGTGTGTGTATGTGTGTGTGTGTGTTTCCGAACAGAGCTGGCAGACTGGCATCATTGTTGTTGATATCCTTGGCACCGTTTCCATGCCAACTGCCAGGTTTACAATGCCCCATAGTATAACACTGTTCCATGATTAACTCTGGAAGAATGTCCTTTTCTTTTCTTCCTTCCTCTTTTTATTTTTAGTCTTTCTCTTTTGTCATATTTATTTCATCTCCATGAGATGTTTTGCGTATTCCACATCAGCTTTGTTTCATCAGAAAACGATGAACACAAACCCTTCTGATTCCAGCGGATGACATGCGATCGGTGTGTTTGCCTGAACATACGGCAGTCATGATATGACGTAGCATGACGGCTTTAGCCATTTGGATCAGCACCAGATCATATCTACACCAATTCAAAAAGAATCTAGGCTTGAAAAAAGACCAAAGTTCTCCTTTAATGTTTCTTTCAAAGTTTAAATCCTAGGGTTTATGAGCCAGGCGGTTTCCAGGGTCGCCTGTCATT
>OOFB01000852.1:12746-24675 GCA_900323305.1 Trachyrincus murrayi
GGGGGGGGGGGGGGGGGGGGGGGGGGGGGAGGTTGCATTGCAGCAAGAGTAAGATCTGAAGCCCAAAGAGACATTTAAGCCTTTGTGTGGTCTCATAACAGGCCTGGCTATGTTTTTCAATGGGAATTCCTTCTTTTTTATACCATCATATTTCGGTTTTCAATGCAGGTGGGAACAAGGACTGATCTATTGCAGGTGAGGTGGAGCAGAAGCAAGGGCATAGACCGACCAATCATTTTTGGTCGGTCCCGCTGATTTCAAATACCTATCATAGAGCAAACAGAGACTCTTCCCACCCGATTCACGCCCAGCCTGTTTCGGAGATTATATTCTCCTGAGGTCTTTCTGTATTTTTGTCTTAGACTCCCACGGCCTCTCTCTCTCTCTCTCTCTCTCTCTCTCTCTCTCTCTCTCTCTCTCTCTCTCTGTCGCTCCAGAAACAAAACCCCTCAATGACAGACACTCTGGCGACTGGGAAGCCAGCGGGGAAATGGCCTTGGGAAGACAACTTGGCCAAGTGGCGAGCACTCAGGGTCTGTCTTTGTGCTCCGCGCAGGTCACCATAGTTATTTCTTTAACTATTGACCTTGTGGAAATTGCCGGTCGCTCCCTTGAGTGCCCCCCCCCCTCCTGGTGGCTCGGGTGGGGTCACAGCATACCTCATGTCATCCACTGTAAGCCTCCAACTGTATGGATGCACGAGTGCTGTCAGCATTCTCCACACCGCTGCCCCCAGAATGGTGAGTGCTTCTGACGTGTGGGGGACACGCCGGGCTAGTGTTCACTGCAGTCGGGTACGAGACAGCTACAGCGGCGCAGCGGCACTTACAAGACAGCGAGTGAACCGCAGCATAGCTCGCCACTTGGTCAAGTCTTTCTCGTTGTTTTTCTTCTTGTTGTTGGTGGTGGTGGTGCTGGGCATTGCAGGTACAGCACTATCTATTACTTTCCCGCTCCCGTGACAGGGTTATTCCCTGTTTTATGTATTTGTTTTATGCAGAGTCCTGGAGATAAGGGTTCTACACAAAGTTTTTTCATTTTCCTTCAAAACTTCACTTCAAACTAGTCGCTCCACGTTTGCCCCCAAACTGAGTTTCTAACGGAGAGAACAATTACCGTCTTATAACAAAGGATAACGGTGTGGATTAAACATAATAATCGCCTCCATTAAAATGCAGCAGGCTCAGCTGTGAGGTGCCTCCATCAGGGCAGGCAGAAAGGTCGAGACGGAGGTGCATTCATACGCACACAACAACCACGGCAACCTCTCTTTACCTTTTTCGTACCTTTTCCCCGTAATAATTGAGAGCACAGGGGGTGGTGTCGGGGGAGGATTGATGGAGATATCGACTTCCTCCTCTGTTTCCTCTCCTTATGTCTTTGATGTATTTGAACAATGCTGCTGTCGCATGCCAAACCCTTCCAGAACAAGGGGCCAGCCGCTGCATCGCAGAGTTTCGGTATGGTAGAGCAGACTTGGAGGGGTCTCTGGCAGGATCACCCTAGTTTCTGAGTCAAAATCCTCCACTCGGTGCCCTTTTGTTTTTGCTGCGTTGCAAATGAACTGTAGGTTAAATTGATTCTGTAGAGTAGCAGTAAATCTACGCATAGAGACGCAGTGTAATTGCTGCTCAGGTCTACTCATGCTGTGTTCAGGTGTTTGTTAGGGATCTGGGGGTGGCAGCCTTTTATTAAGGTTTCCAGAGGTTTCTCCAGGCCCTTCTGTTCACTGAAACTCTGTGGACTTCAACGTGACCTTCCCAGTTTGACTGCAGCTCACTAAGTCCCCTTTCACATGGGGTTTCAATATGTATTTTTAATGGACAGTCTCTGTATGACAGGACAATGTACTTTTACTGCGAAGTGAAAAGAAATGAACAAGAAATGAAACAGATCAATTTGCTGCTGCTTCTGATCAGTAGGTACATAATCTCGGGACTAAAAGTAGGCGGTGCATACACCATGCATTCTTACTTTAGTTTTTTGTAATAACGCTTTACACAAGCAGCAGTGGTTTTCTTAATGTAATCCCGTCCCGGGCTCTGAAACGATTTTGCAAAATAACGTACCGCGTGGAATACAAATTGCTTGATGGAAGCTAATGGAATTATTTCTTGTTCCTTCTGATGGCGCTCTGCTCGCCAAGATTGCTGCCATCTTGATCAGCAGCGCATCACAAGGGGAACCATGTCCCTGGTGTTGGGGAAGACCATCTCTCTTTCTCTGCTTCTAAACAGGGATACTACTCAAGACACTGGTTTGTGAATCATTGGCAATGTGTTGGTATGTGCAAGGAGTGTGGGGGTGTCGTTCTAATAGTATACATGCATAGACAACTGCATGTGGAAGTCAGGAAACCCATTTTAAATGGAAATGACGGAGAACCTCACCGGCATTGAAAAATTATAAATATTGACAGTGATTGCAATCACATATAAGATGGATTTCTTTTTTCCCCCCTAAAGCAACTATAAAACAATGTAACTACAAAGTATTGCTTTGTGGTACAAAGTTATATTCAGTTATTGATGTGCAGCACATCACTCTTCAGTTTTACTCATTGTAACATAATCAACACGTACATGTAATTTGGCAGGGTTCTATATGGAATACATGTTTTATCGTCTTATTTATTTTTTATTGATGGGCCCCTGCTTATAAGCATTCTTAGGGGGAACCACTGAAGGTCAGACACCTAGCATATTACAGATGTAATCACACACTAAAATTATGTATTGATCTGGGGCACCACACAGGTGGCTCGTAGAAAGATCCTCAGCTTTATCATCGAGCATATTTCATCCCTCGTCCGACGTGCGAGTAAGAGATGGCAATGTTTCAGAAGTTGCCCATCTCTTGTATACTAACTACGCCGAGAGGCGACGGCCACCGGCCATCGCATTTGCCCAAAATCAAACAATATATCAAGAATGCTATGATTGTATTAACACATTTTCCAGTAGAGCTGGGTATGTATTGACCAAATGAAATATGATACCATGACCCAATACCATGATATTGATAATATGACGACCGTTTGGTTTTAGTATTCACTCTGCATGTGAAAACTTGTTCAACAATGGGGACCATAATTATCTTGTCTCAGGGGTTGTGGTTAGGACTGTCTAAAGGCTAAACACACCACCCAACAAAATATAATGAGCATCAATGTTCATCAATTACTACTCCTCTATTGCCTTGAATGCCAGAAGGTTGCACTCTTATCAGCCACAGAAAAACATATTTATAGAGGGTTGTAAGGGCCAAAACTAAATATATAAATACATGAATAAATATATAATTAAATGCTTAAATTAATAAATATTGAATATTGAAATCAATGTTTCAGCTCAAACATGCAAAATGCCATCCAAACAAATCTAATATGCCGTTTGGTAGATTCCTTTCCCCTCTTGCAACACCATGACTGCATACATGCTTGGCGTGGGGGGCCCCAGTGGGGCTCGAACCCCTAACCCTGGCAATGTTAGTGCAATGCTTTACCATTCAGAGACATATTTACTGATGTCTTGATGCAGTAATGCTGTTGATTAGGGGTGAAACGGTACGTGTATTCGTATTGAACAATACATGAATCAGTTATTGTAGAGCACACAAATTTCAATAAACTATTCAATCGAAATAAATATGCAGAGACATAAACCAATGGCGTATATACCAGAATTAATGAGGGGAAAATATCCACATAAGTTCGCTCACAGATTCTGAGGTGCGGTCAAGGCGTGTTCACTTGAGACGCGGTTGAACACCGTGCGCTAGGCCTCTAGGTCGGGCACTGTGTCCTCGAGCACGGCAAGGTTAAAACACACACAATCAGCTACGGCTCAAAACATTCTGGCTTGTTGAAAATAATTTTTCGAAGCGAGACAAACTGCCACGAGGTCGGGCACATGGCCCCTCCCCTACCTGGACAAACTGCCACGAGGTCGGGCACATGGCCCCTCCCCTACCTGGAGTGTCCAGACGCGTCTCAAGTGAACACGCTGATGAGACCATCGTCCAGAGAGCTACCTTACTGCTCATTTCATTACGACTGGGAGACAAACAGTCACACTTTGATTTCATGTTGACAGACTAATCGTTTCAAGTGGTCCTATTTAGTTTAAGGCACTGCTGTGTGATTTAAGTTTGCCACATGCTGCTGATCTATGCATTCCTTGTTGAAGTTGTGTTTAAATGACTATTTTATATTCTATATTATAAAGCAGACACTACTGTTTTGTTTCCATGTGCTGCTGGAAGCCAAGCTTTCCATGTTGTTTACTGTTACAATAATAAATGGGAAATGAAAAATACAAATGCAAAAATTTTTGCCATTTATTTTGTCTATGTATCGAAACTGTACCGAACCGTGACACCACCATACCGTATCGTACAGAACCAGGACTATTATGAACCGTTTCACCCCTACTGTTGATATATATCTCCAAGGACCTTTGTCGATTATTAAAGTGTGAAAAATAGAAAAATATGTAATTTTTTCACCTTAGAAAAGTGTTCATTCATTGAATGGCCCTAATCCTTGGAAAGCTTGTAAGGGGCAGTCGGCCTTATATTCCAAGGTCCTAGGGACCTCACCAATGCATATGCATGCAAGGACAAAATGGTGAAATGTAATTATGTTCTGGCCTTCAAAGTAAAAGCCCTCTCTGGACATAATTTGTATGATGTGTGCGGATACGTTTTCAGAATAAATATGATTTTAGAAACCATCTGTGTCTAGGACAGGCCATTGGTTTAATCATGGGACAGCATATCGCTAATGAATACAGATAAGCATATAAGCCTTGTTGGTAAACTGTAAGACACTAGATTTGATAGGTTACTGACTTTAAAGTCTCTTTTTCTTTACCTGACTAGTAATCAGTGCCACGTAATATATGCTGAATAGAAATTGGTTGCCATTCATGATAAATTTATTTTTGAGTTTGAATGAATGAATGAGTTTAATTAATTTGTTTGATTCCTTCTTTTGGAATTGTGTTTTGGTATTTGGTATTTTTCTTTAGGAAATGTTAAAAAAAAACAAGGTTAAACAAAAAAACATGTCCACAGATTTATTCAGCTTTCATGGTGTACATTTCTCAAAAAAGACAAAAAAAATTATTTGAATGTAATAATAATGAGAAAGGAATCATGAACTGTTAGAATAACATCAAATACATTTAATCAAATGTATCTGTTCATACATCAGGAATGAGAAGGGTTGCAGGGAAGTGGAAAAGACAAGGCACTGTTCTCTAGCTTCGGCTAAACTATGATTATATTATAAAGAAAAGTTTAGAAATAAGAAATACTGATGAGCATGGTTGCAATATTAGTGAGCTAATTCCTTTTTGTCTGTGTGGGTTTCCTGTTTCAGGCCCCTCTTCGCTCGTTGACACTTCATTGAACAAATAAATGTAACTGCGTATTCTTTCTGCTCTACCCAGTGGGCTTTGAGCAAGGGGATTATTTTAGCATATTGAATTCATAGATCATTGTTACAAGCTAGGGGCTGCAAAGTGTCATTAATATGCTGATTGTGATCTCCGATCTACTCTCTCATTCTTTTTCTATTCTGTTACGCCATTCCCAGGTTGAGATATCGGAGATGTTCAGTAGGTTTTATGTTTCCAAAACTAAAATCTCAAGCTGCATCAAGAAGCATCTAATACGTTGCTAATACTTTTATACTTCAAGGGAGAAAAAAACAAACCTATTATTTTTTCTTTCTTCACAATGAAGAGTTTTGTCCTTCTGTTTTAAATTGGCGTTTGGGGAAACGTTCATGGCTCTTTTGGAGAGTTGGGTTAAATGACCACTTCAAATAGAATTATAGTTGAAGTGAATGGATGCAAAGCTCCCACTTTCTAACGGAATATGGCTTGAAAAGTTTGTTGGAAATATTTGATTCCTTTTGGTGAATCTTTGTGAATCCTTTGTCTTGCTATATAATGACAGCGCCAGAATGTGATTTTTATGTGCCAGCACCTCACCAACTTTCACTTTTCTGTGTATTTTTACCTGAGATCAGCTTGTTGGTTTTCAATCTAGCTTGTCAATGTGTTGTGCCACCATAAGCAATTGGAGACAGTTTGGCTTCATAGATTTTATTTGACCTTTTACCTTCTTCATCCTTCATGTCAACATTTTCAAAGACTTTGCCTATGTGAATGAACTGCACTCAATGTGTTCCATGCATGTAGGAAAACCAATGTGTTTCTGTAGTGTTTGGGAAATATGTTTTATTGCAGTGGAGGACGGATATTTCCAAAGCGCTGCCCATGAACAGCAGTAGCAAATCTGCACGTTTGAGTAGGAATCAAAGACACATATTTTGCTGTTTTGCTGTTGTTTTTTTATCCTGGTACAATAATAACTGAATAACTAGCTTCTCACTTTTCACACTTCAATAAGAAGAGACATGGAAGGGCAAAGTCGACTTGCTGATGATGTATTTAAGTCTGCTCTGGTGCCACATTGGACAGGACAAACATGATGAAATACCCCCTGCATGCTGTGGCCTCATTTGCATTATGTAGCAGTCAGAACCAACTGCTAACATTTTAGATATTTGAAATATATTTTCATTGTGGTTCAAATTTACAACAAGGGATGAGCAAAATATAAGGTCTTGAAAGAAAGCGAAGCCTTTTTGGCTCATGGCTCATTTTTCCCACAAAAACAAACATTTGCATTCAGGTGAAATTGGAACAAATTCCACAATTGTAACCGAATTAAGAAATCAGAAATGTGTTCTGTCTGAACAAAATGTAGCCTCTAATTGACTGAAACTTTGCCGATTTGGTTAACAAGAACGTATAAGTCTTATCCAGCCCATGTTGCTCCTCTATCTTCAGAACTCCTCAAAGTTTTATGGTGTTTCAGATTCGTTTTTTTTTATTGATTTGATTTCAAAACCCCTTTAAAACAGATGTAAGCTGTGACGGTTTGCTGTCAATACTAAAGTGCTGGTGGACGACTGGTGGGCTGGGGGAGGGGTGGGTGGGCTGGGGGAGGGGGGGTGCTGGGGGAGGGGTGGGCACCTTCACTTTCATTTCCCCATTTATTTATTTATTTTTTGCTTTTAATCCGTCAAAGCGAGAGCAAAGAAACATTTTTTCCAAGCACTGAGTCGTCCATCTTTCAATACCTTGATGGCTGGGGTTGCTTGTAGTCATCATCTTTGGTATTTTCTCATGGGACTGATTGGATTAAGTACAGTAGCAGCTTACATGCCCAATGCTTTGTGCCCATGCTGCTCGCATGCGCCCCTCAAAAGTGCTGCTTTTCTTAAAAGATAAAATATGAGACTCCTGCTTATTTCCTCACTCAGGATATGGCTTTAAATGTCATTTGGTGACATTTGATAAATTCGGATGATACCGCGAACATGCTTTGAAAAAAATAAAATGGCTTGCTTTGAAAGACAATTCTTCCGCATGGAAAGCTGTGGGGAGAAATGAATGGCATTGTATGTAGACCATGGTTCAGTTCTTATCAAACATTCACAATGAACCCTCAGTAATTCCGTTAAATGAGGGTTGTTTGCCAATGTTGCTAATGTGCTATTTTTAGAGATAATTATTCATTATTATTATTATTATTATTCTTATTTTTTTTTTACAGATTATGAAAGATAAAGAAAAAATATATAGAATGGTACCTTCAAAATTCAGCTTCAGGAAAGTAAAGACCAATGACTCATCCACACACCAATTTTGTTGCTACAGAGAAAATAGTGGTCTTAATGTCAGCATGTCTTTAAATGTTAGAGGGATATTGCCTTGTTGTTCTTTTTGACAACGTCAGTGACGGAAATGTCAGTCGCTGACTGGTTCGGCCTATCCCTGACCTCACGCAGACATTAGCCACACTCTGATGACATACAAGGAGAAACATGAAGAAGTTAAAGAGCTTGTAAATTGTGATTAAATTTTTTGTTATGAAATCATTGTTCAAATTTAAACAATGACTTTTGTTCTCCTTCCCAGAACTATTGTGCAAATGAACAGTGGTTTAACAAGCATTAGTGCTTTCATTGATTCTACGCTTCAGGAGCAGCATGCATTAACCACTGCACTTCAATCTGCTCTTCAAACAGTACAGCTAGGGAGAAATAACAGGGTCTGTAGGATAATCTGCAATGCTCTCACATTACACAATACAGTTGGGTCATTAGTGTCGGCCATTTTTTCTTTGTGTGAGATTTGTATCTGGCTTCCTGATGGGTCCAATAATAACGACATGGCATCATAGTGGCATCATCAACTGCTGCCCCTCATTCCTTTCCACCATTTCAATTAATTTTTACGGCCGTTTTTGTCCATCTCAACAGTTTCACAAGAGGATGCTACCGTTGCTCATTTCTGTCTCACAAACAGCTCAGCATATTTAGCCTGATTAGTAGCGGCGGTAACACTCTGTCGTACTGGCCACAAATAAATACAATTGTTTAATCATGGCTAATGATTTGGAAGCCATGTGTAAATTGGTTTCTGCCAGCGATGGCGAGTCCAGTGCGACTGTGCCTGGGAGACCTAAAAAGGAGCATCGGGATTGGTTGCTTTTTCAACAATTTTCCTTTTCCTTTCAAGTGACAAACTGTGAAACTGAAAATTTTCAAAGACAAACTAGCCGCTCAGATCTTCTCCTCTTTGCGAAAAGTTTAGTTATTTAGTCTTTGAGATCGAGAGCTGGTTAATCACCGCGGCGTAGCGACACCTAAGGCTTCGATGACCCCGTCGAGATGCGGCCGGACCTTTTAACTTTTCCCTCCAGCGGAGCATTCCCATCTTATCTCCAATTGGGAGTCCAACGCTCAAAGAGACTGGTGTGACGAGGGCATCAGCGGTATCAGCAGCTACTGGATTGAATGTAACATATACAAATAAATCAAAGTTGTTTGTTGTTTATAGCAGGGGCAGAAGAACAGTAGTTGCCTTGGGAAACCCTAAGCGGGACAGTGAGTGTGTCACTGGACATATATGAATGGAATTAAGTCAAAGAGAATGAAAATGTTTGAAGTCTAGCACAGCGAGACTGCACAGCAAATCCGTAGGTAAGTCTGCAGGGGGACTGTCACCAAATTTAGATGAATGAAGGTCACTCCATTCCCAGAGGAATGAGGATAAAGTCATCACATCCTTTATCCTTTAAGCCATTTTGACGCTCGTTTCTTGTAGTGTGGTATTAGAAGCGGTGTCATGGATTTGAATCTGGACATGTGTAACACACAGCTTGAAATAAGGTGGTGTCAAAGTTAAACTCCATTACTTGCCAAAAAAAGCTTTTTTCCCCTTCGTACTACACATAACAGATCACTCAGTGGCACTAATTAGAACTCTTAACATCATAACAGAGAAACAAGAGAGACAGGATTTTTCTTTGGGTGAAAAGAAACAGCCACAAATTTGACGTTTGGATTCCCTGTCCTGGCACAAGAACCCATCCGGTTCTCGTGCCCTCCCCTCTGTGTTGAACACAATCCAAGACACAAATACGGCTGGAATCATTAACAACACGAGTCTTTACAGCTCTACGATGCACCTCCCGAGCCTAATTAGGGCCCAAAATAGAAAAGAGAGACGCAGAGTGCAAAAGAGGAAGAGGACAAGAGAAAGAGGAAGAGGATAAGAGGTACAGAAATTCTAAGAATTCCTTCTATTGCCACCGGCTCCACTGTTTTCCTTCCTTTGCTTCTCTCTTTTTTTCCTGTATTTGGGGAAACAGACGGAGTCATTTGCAACTCCCTAGGGAAGCCCCGAGTAGATTGCCAAATCTCTGGAGAAGGGTGACTTCTGTGTTCTGTAGCTCTCCAAAAAACACCCCAAATAAATGGAAAACATCCCATAATTAGAGGGAATCGGAGATACAAATATTGTGCTTTCTACGGCGCCGCTAGGACTTGGTTGTAATAGTGGAGTCGAATCCTTCAGCTATGGATGCGTTTCTTTCTTTGCCAACAGACACACACACACACACACACACACACACACACACACACACACACAGGGACACAAATACAGTGGCACATGCATAGACATTTTTAATATACACACACAGACACACACACACGCATAGACGTTGACATGTGTAGACAATTTTGCACACAGACACACACACACACACAGAGACACACACACAGAGACACACACACAGAACGTGTACTCGAGTAAACAAGTACTTGTCAAGCAAATCATAAACGATTAAAAAAATATCATTGAAAATCGTTTTGTAGTAATTTTTCCGACATCTTACAAATACATTATGTTGATATGTACAGTATTTTGGATATATCATTAAATAGTCAAAAGCCTTTCCCTTTGTGCAGTCATGCATTGTTGTTGAGATGCTGTATAAAATAGGTTCGTTCGCCAACGTTTAGTAGCTGGCCCGAGAAAGCGGAGTTGCAAGTTTTACAATAATGACCGCCCGCTAGGAACGTCCTGACATCAAAACTGAAAGTGAAATGTATAGCAGCATAGCGCTGCTGTGGTGGTGTATTAAAAAAAATAACATCTCAATAGCAGCTTATGCAGTTTAAATGTAGTTTTTAGTTAGAAAGACACTCTGAATTAGCGATGTGACGCGGTGAACTAAAGACACGATCCCCGGTATGAGTCCCGTGTGTCTAGCGGTGTATACCTGCCCAGGAGATGGTATGAGTCCCGTGTGTCTAGCGGTGTATACGGCTACCTGCTCAGGAGACGGGGCTTCCAAGCAAAACCGTCGGGCAGCAGCACTCGTCTGGCCTGGGTCCGGACCTTTGAATCCGCCCACTCCTCCGAGTTGACTGATGGTCTGGCATCGTGACATGAAACAGCGATTTCTCGGTTGAAAAAGCGATTATCCAATGAGCAGGGGGACTAACGATTAACCAATCAGCGCCAGGGGCAGGACTAACGCCGATGTTAACCTGTTGACAACGGCTGTTGATTGCCGTTTCTTTAGAATAAAGAACTTTCACTTTCACATGGTCTCTCTTTCTCGTTTGGGCTGCTGAATAATAATCTTGAATTTGATATGACCCCCTTGATTAACAAATGTATTTTACATAGACGGCATTTCTTCTCAATATCGCCCGACATCGTAGTTTTTACTCCGCTCCACTCTTTAAACCCCGGCAAGACCAGTATGTTGGCATGGCTACGCATCGTTGGTCTCTAGTGATTGGTTAGGGAAAATCAAATCCCCCTCCCCCACGGAAATGGGTTAGAGTGGAGGCAACGTCAGACTGAAGATGGAAATGGAGCGTAACGAGTTGACAATTCTGTCTGATATCAGGCTAGCACTCCTCTCTATAGAGCTATCATTTGGTCCCAGGTTCGATTCCCACCTGCGGTCCTGCGCTACATGTATTCCCTCTCTCTTTCAACCCACTTTCCTGTCTCGCTCCACTCTCCTGTCCATAAAGGCATAAACAAATAAAAATAAAAACCTGGCTTGAGTCTGGGGCTGCTGGGTGAGGCTGCACACCTGTGGGTCATTGGCCAATCAGGCCCACAGGTTAAACCAGCCACCAGCACACACACTCAGGAGGAGCGCTAGCATGTCAGCACGTACCGCCTGCTCTGCCTCTTCAAACTATCTCAAAATCTACAATAAACCGGTTCAACCAACATCTGCCTGTGTCCTGTTGTTGGAGGCATGTAGCAGGGGAAACCGCTACAGGATGTAACGCACACTTTATTTTTTTTACGCACCATGGCGCAAAGAAAAAGAAAAGAAAAGCTTGCATCCCTAACACACACACACACACACACACACACACGTATGCTCACGTCGTGTTGAGCAGACACATGCACGTGCACGTCAGTCAGGAGGGTGGCGTGCACAGCGGTGCTCTCATTAGGCAGGTCCACAGTGATAATCAATGCTCACTGTTAATTGTGCAATTTGTCCTTTATTGTTTGTTTCATGACAA
>OOFB01000852.1:29648-41463 GCA_900323305.1 Trachyrincus murrayi
GCATTTTATGTTTTCATTTTTTTTTCTTCATCATTTTCCGCCTCACTGTGTGCAGCCGGTTCTGGTCTGTTCAAGTCGCGCCTTTACTTTGGCGGGACCCGCGCGGCCAGTGTGACAGTCCTTTATGACTGTCCTTTATGACTGTCCTTTATGACTGTCTTTTGTTGCGGTGGCTGTAACATGTGCACGCACACACACACACACACACACACACAGCCTAGTTTTTTACTTCAGAGCAGAATCAAGTCCAATTGTGAACCTGAGAGGCGGTGTGATTGGATCTGCGTCACCCAGGCCAAAGACACCCCACAGGCAATCTCAGAGCAATGAAGTTCCTCCAAACAAACAACCTGCTATTTTAGCTGTTTCAATAATGTCTCACATACGCTGCAATGCCCTCCTCCATGGACTACTTCATAACGCCATTAAAACTGTCGAATTGCTGAGGCCGAGCGAGAAACTCTGCCGTTATTTAGCCGTTTAATGTGGACGTTAAACTGTGTATAATTGAATATTTATAACGGCAAGACTCGAGAAGAGCTCTCCCGGTCTCTCGCACCACCCTGTCACCGCAAAGGAAACATCCCCAGAGACCTCCTGAAAATACACAGCGATTAACCCCCTCACCGCTCCCTTTGATGGGATTATTAACCTGGAAATAGCGCCGTGCGTTTGTATTTTAAGACTGCGGTGAGTCGCAGGGGAGGGAGGAAGTGACGAGAACAAGTGGAGCAGATACTTATTTGCCGCAAACTTCTCAAGACATTTCTTTCCCCGGCCGACTGATGCTGTAAAGGAAGCCGCGATGAAATTAGCTGTGATGATGATGATGATGATGATGCATTACGTTACTTTAAATATTTAACAAAATGGACAAGTGGGTGTTTTTCAATATGCGCCCGTCTTCCGCGAGAAGACCTGAATCTCGTTGTTCTCCTCGGTAACCGTAGAAACGGATCTCTTGTGAGCATAGATTGTTTTGCGGATGTCCCTAATTGTTTCCCAGTAATTATACACTGTCTTTGTCTGCAACACAACGAGAGAAGCAGTAAGCGTATCGCCCCCAGTAACCAGCAATAGGAGGAACAGGACTCATTTCAACAGATCTAGTGGGCAATGTTAGTCCATTGTCCGCAGATTTGTTTCCTAGTCGACCAATTTCCTCTTCGACACCAACTTTGGCCACGCCATACGTTATCGTACGTCTGCGGTGTAAGTAATCCCAGCCCTCTCTTTCCAGAGCATTGCCTCTTTGGAGGCTTAGTAAGCTTGTTACCAGATTTCAGGAGTTATATATAGAAAAATACTGTCAAGCTTCACATACTGCTCTTGGGTGTTCAGTCACAGTTCAGTACAGTCAAAAGGGATTGGTGAGGAGTACTGTTAAGAGATAGAGGTGGTTGATACAGCTTTCAGATGGAACGATATCGCAGCATGACGCTGTAGCGAAAAACTCAACCTGTAAATGTACTACAGTGCAATGGGAATGACTTTCTCTTCCACAAGTTTCATGCTTTCAGAAATGGAAAGTGAAATAAGGTTACAAAGCTACAAACAACATCACACCCACATACAGTCAATACAGGATCAACTTATTCCATGTTTTGTTGTGTCTGGGTGAATGGTAAATGGACTGCATTTATACAGCGCTTTTCAGACCTGTTGCCTCAAAGCGCTTTATGATTACTGCCTCACATTCACCCATTCATACACACATTCATACACACATTCATACACACATTCATACACACATTCATACACACATTCATACACACATTCATACACACATTCATACACACATTCACACACATACACACACACATTCATATACACATTCACACACACATTCATACACACATTCATACACATTCATATACACATTCACACACACATTCATATACACATTCACACACGTATCGTAAAATATCATATAGTATTTAATACCATATAGTAAAATACCATATAGTATTTAATACCATATAGTATTTAATATCATATAGTAAAATAACATATAGTATTTAATCCGTAAGTGACATTATATACATGCATATTTTTACAGATTCCAAGTGTTCAAAACTATACTGGTACTTCTTTTGAAATAGTTAAATTTTGCTACTGCCACTTCAGCATGGCCATTTTAAAGTTTAGTGGCTTAGCCCAAAGACGAAGCCGCGATTCCCCAGAATTTATAGACTGTGGCTGAATTAATATTTAGTCAAGGAGGACTTTGTCTGCATGTGTCCATATGACTGGAGTCTGGCCAGGTCTCCCATCCCCTGGAGCTGTAAAAGGCATCAATCTTCGCGGTTGTAGTGCATTATCATCGGTGACCCCACCGTCCGACCGGTGCTGGGGTTCGACGGTCTCCTGAGTATACACTGTGAGCTTGCACCGAAGACCACTTTTTGGAGTTTTACACAGCTGCTGCGGCCAGATGTCCCATTTCTATGCATCTTATTTACTATTTAGCACTTTGGAGAAGTCGATTTGGAGAAAAGTGTCCAAAGTGAATTCCCATACAGGACAGCAGGTAGGTAATTAAGGGCGTTTTTGCTCAAGGATGCCCGCAGGGATGGGGAATGTGAACCTGGGGCATCGAACCCAGAACCTTTCTAAAGCGATTTCCGCAGCAGTGAGATGGTTACATTGTGCTCTTCTCTGTACGGATGGGCCATTCATCATCACCCCCGGCGTCTCTCGCTATGCCGTCGCACTCTATGGACTAATTTAAACCTCATAAGGATTATCATCATAAACGAGTCTCTCTCTCTCTCTCTCTCTCTCTCTCTCTCTCTCTCTCTCTCTCTCTCTCTCTCTCTCCCTCTCTCTCTCTCTCTGGGGGATTTGTCTTGCGTTGACATCAGGGTCATGTTCTCTTTGAGCCCGGCGGCTGGAGGGAGAGGAGGGTGGGTGGGCTGAACTCTTAAAAGATGTGCTACTCTCTCGCATCGTGTCTCTTTCTATTGTCAAGGAAACCTATTTCTGCTGCGCGTGTGGATCATGTCACACACTAAACACATAGCCAGGGGAGAAGCACGTTTTCTATGCCCACTCACAGATACAATAGCTTTCTGCTGGGGACGGGAATCGGCAGGGACCTCACCATACGATACTACAACGATTTTTGAGTGTCGATACGATTTGTATCGCGATTCTGTAAATATTGCAATACAATTTTATGTTTTTAATGTGATTTTGTATTTTGTGTGGTTTAACGCTGGGGTTCGGGTACTACAGGTTTTTTTTAATGAACGTGCCCGACCAGAACAGAAAGTAGTTGATGCAAATTGACTATTAGCGAATACACTATAGCGCCCTCTGTAGGACGGTACCATTATTTTACACTAACATTGATAACATTGCTGTTTCTGGCTAAATGTAAAACTTTTTAGTCAACCTGACGAAGTATTACGGAAACCAAAACTATCGAGATACTCAAATGAAAGTGTTTTTTCATCCATAGTTTCTGCAGCCTATCATGTCTTTCTGAGGACTTTTTTTCACGGCCTGATAAAACATTTTCTTCTCTACCCGTCATATACTAATAATAACCTGCAGTTTGAATAAGTGAAAGATGCAAGGCTTCATTGTGGCATTATCTAAGGTTTTAAATGTTTGATCATAAACTCTTTAATATGGCAGTTAAAAAGAACACTTTAAATGTGAATGGATTCTGTTTTAATAGCTAGGCTAAGTAAACTCACTTCTTAAAACGATATGTTAATCAAGTAATCAATCCAACGCCTAACAATTTTGTCAAAATAAAATATACTCACAATTAGAGTTGTTCCGATACCGATACCAGTACGGGAAATGCCTCCGATACAGCCCAAAACGCTGGATCGGGTATCAGCGAGTACGCGAGTCTAATCACCGATACTCGTCTTTTCTTATATAGTGTAATATCACAGCTGCCATTCAGCCGAAAGAGAGATAATAGAGTTCATTCTCACTTCAACACTGACTTTTGAATGTGTGGTACACTACATTGTACACATATCATTTTATTTCTCACCAGTCAAGAGCCGTGTAAAATCACACGCGTACGTTGGTTGTTCGTGTTGGGTGTGTATTATCAGTCTCTGGTATTATCCGTTACAGCTCCTTTCCTTAGTGCACAAGTGACAGTAATCCCACTGATTCCTTCCTTAAGGGGATGTTTAATTTATTCCACGTTCCTTTACAGTCTTCCTTTACGACACACAACGCATTTCAATACAAATTAACAATAACTCGCATATAAGGCAGTGCGTATATCGCGCGAACACAACGAACCCTTATATTATCGGCACACAATGATTATCATAAGAAAGGTCACATTAATCAAGGAAACAAACAAACCGATACGCAAGTTCAGGTATCGGAATCGGTATCGGGAAGGGAAAAATGGTATTGGAGCATCTCCACTCACGATAATCATTTTAGAGGTTTAAAACAAAGGTGTTGTTTTATAAAAAAATAAATACTCTGCACCATTATATTTCATCACGGGGTCTGTATGCTGTAGATTTAGCATACGCCCCAAAAGAAAAAAGATCCACCCATTTGCATCCTCATCACACACTCTCTCACCCAACTCCCCCCCAGGCCTGGAACACACTTCACGTCAGACTTGGGGCTGGTACTGAAATGTCAGCGCAGCATCACCAGGTGCTCCAACAAAATTTCCTTTTTTTTCTTTTTTTTTTTCTTCGACATTGAAATTCAAGTTGCTCCCGTCGCTGTTTTGCATGAACAGGTTGATGTTCCCCTTGTCTTAGCGCGCACGCACCTGCACACACACACACACACACACACACACACACACACACGCACGTACGTGCACTCTCTCCATCTCCATCTCTGTAACCAGAAGGCAGACTTCCCAGTGTCATGCGTGGGCACTCACAATAGACTCCCACAGCGAGTGTTGTCTTGGAGTGTAAATTAGCTCTCTCTCTTGCTCTCTGTGTCTCTCTCTCTTGCTCTCTCTCTCTCTCTCTCTCTCTCTCTCTCGCTCTCTCGTTTGCTCGCTCTCGGGGAAGCAGACTGAATTATTAGGCGTGCAGTGGTGGCTGGTCCACATGTTGTCCAGTAGATATTAATTACAGCCCCGTAGCACTGATGGAGTGCTTATGAACTAGGAGTCGGCCTCTGTAATCAATTTACAGTACACACCCGCATGCGTGCACATACACATGCGTACACACACACATGCGTACACACACACACACACACACACACACACACACTCACACGCCCCATGCACACACACACGCACACACACACACACACACACACACAATCATCATGCACAATCACACGCATGCATGTACACACACACACACACACAAACATGCACACATAGACCCACACACATACATGTTTCCATGTAATCAGTGTATAATAGCGATATAATATGTCCTGCACTGTTCTCTGGCAAACTCATTGTCAGTGTAGGATCTGGGGGCTTCTGGTTGGGCTTTAATGGACCAGGAGGGTCGAGGGTGTGATGAATGGGGGTTGGGGGTGAGAGTGGTGGAGTTATCACAGTTATCACCCCCTCCCCCCATACCGGGAAAATATTTCAAATTTGCATACCGGGCCCCAGCAACAAAAAGGTTGAGGAGCCCTGCTTTAAGCCAGGTTCTTATTTTTACAGAAAGTTCCAGCTCCTATAGAACGGAAAAAAAGACAAACTTAAGACAAACTTCAGAGCCAGATACAAATGGCCTAAGACACATCTGCTTGTGCGGTTAAGGTGAGGAGGTTGTCCACGCATGAACAAATCATCCTTTCCCACTCATTTTACTTTGCCTCTGACTTTTTATGCACAACTCCCCTTCCACCATGCATGTCGAAAGCGTTTGCACGCCTCTATATTTTTATTCATGAACTTCACCACTCCCATTGCGATCGCAGTCGGACACTTCCTGTCCCTTTCTATTCCTGACGAGCTCTCTTAGCGTTCCCATCCCCCACAGCAGCCCAGTGCATCTCCTGTATGACGCCGCTGCTACCGCTGTTACCGCTGTTTCTGCTGCTACCGCTGTTTCTGCTGTTTCTGCTGCTACCGCTGGTACCGCTGTTACCGCTGCTACCGCTGTTACCGCTGCTACCGCTGTTACTGCTGTTACCGCTGTTACCGCTGCTACCGCTGTTACCGCTGGTACCGCTGTTTCTGCTGCTAACGCTGTTACTGCTGGTACCGCTGTTTCTGCTGGTACCGCTGTTACCGCTGGTACCGCTGCTGCCCACCGCCTACTGATAACCCCGTCAAACGGCAGCCCCCGACTGTCAGCTCTCCCACGGGGGTGCCTCCTCTCCAGCGCTAATGGAGACCAACTCCTGTGTCTCGGGGAAGCTGTGTCAAAACACCATTACCGGCTCTCCCGGACCACCGCTACAGTGGAGGTCCGCCAAAGAACTGTCCAAAAAAAAGAGAACACGAAAAATGATTTTTTCATTTTTTTCTGAAATGGATAATACGTTTCTGCTGAACATGGGTAACGCAACGTAGATGTGACGGAGGTAGCAAGAGAAAATAAGAAGGAAAAGAGGAGTAGCACAAATGTTTGTAGCAGGGGATCGCTCCAAGGGCGAAATAGTGAGTCACACAATGGGGGGCCAATGGGGTCGGGAGTGTGTTCCAATTACATAAACCAGATGTTAACGTCGAGCCTACCATGTACTCCACGATGTCTGGGAGTACAGCTTCAGCCACATAGAGATGCACTTACACGTTAAAACTAAATACACTTAGTTTTACACTGGAACGGAGGCTTGATGCAGTTTCCCTAAGTACAGGATTTGTAACAAATAAAGACCTCAATGCGTCTTTTAACCTTAGAATTGTTTCAATAAAATAAAAGATGACTTGACAAGAGTGCAATAAATGATTGGTAACCCTAACCCCATCTATAATGTTGTCTTGCAGTACATTATACACTGAATATCTACTGATGATGGGTGCTGAACCGGGATGGTGTATCTAGCAACTTACTGTTCTTTTAGCAAAGAAATGCCTAATATCAGGACCCTTCCTCTTGCTCATGTCACTTTCTGGCTGCAAATGCATTGCAGTAACTTAGTTTATTAGCACATAGGCCAATCCCTTTCCAATGTTCGCCCCATCAGATAAATGGCAAACGTCAACTACCTACCCACCATTATTCACAGACAAATCCGTTATTCTAATGACGTGAACAGACCGGCGGCGAGGTGTGTGTGGGTGTGTGGAGCTCCGTCTGGGCATCGGTTGATGTTGATGGCCGTGTCCGAGAGAGGGTTAAGCTTCTCGGCACTTATAGAATACCGCCACGTGTGTGCCGCATTTCATATACATTTCATTATAACGCTCATACACAACGACAGTACTAGCTTAAAGAAAAGTATCACAAACTTGCCCGTGGGTTGTAACCATGGGGATAACATGTCCCCTCCCCCCCTTCCTAGAACTCTTAGCCCAAAACGCAAATCTGTTCAAATTCGAGCTGAAACAGGGGGGTTCACTTACACTTTAACGGCTGCAAACTATCATATATGAATTGCAGGGATCTGTGTGTTGTAGAACTAACCAATGGTTAGGCATGGAGAAAACATGGAGTGGATTTCAGGGCACCATATATTTCAGTGGAATAGGGATTGGAGGTGAGCTGCAAAATACGGCTAAAGAACCAACCGGCGCATCCGCAAAGTCAGATTGCTGGACGTTACGCTGAAATATTAGGGGAAATTAGCTCTCTTTGAACATTGGCTGGGCCACGTCCCCGTGGGAATTTCGCAGATGGATTGCTCCATAACTTTTTGTAAACATTCTAAATGCTTATACGGCCGCTACATTATTATTGATTCCAGGGCAACTTAAAAAAAGAATGGTTGTATAATCAACCATTTATGCATTTATATAACCCTACCTTACCTTAACAAAGAAAAGGAAAGAGAATTCATCAGTCACAAATGAGCAGTGCTTGCTTTAAAAGGACGAGGTTAAAGTGCTTGAGGGAACGAACCTGTGTAGGTTACAACACGTGGATACTGCCGTGGGGAGAGGTGAGTGCAGAGCAGGGTACTGCATACAGAGTAGGCAGGAGTGGAGATCCAAGGAAAATAAATGGGGATGTGTCTTTTTAATTGCCAACACCAACTCTTACAACACGCACACACACACACACACACCGATGTTTTTTTACAACAAGTACAATACACAAACATCTCAATGCCTGTGTATTGTGTACATTTTGGTGTATTCTACATTGACATATCCTGTTCATTCATATGGAGCCTGAAACCTGATTCAGAAATTCAAAAAATTGTCCCTGATTATACCACGGCAGTGTAGCACAATTTACTGAAGTAGCTTCATCGGAACTGACGAGAATATTTAAAAACATTGGTTCTTGTCTTTTAACAATAGACCGAAGCATTTACATCACCACCAATGTTTAAATATTTACACTGTCTCGGAACAGATTATATGCTAAGTCATGCAGAACGCAGGCACAGAAAATAAATGAAATAAATGAAATAAATCTGCAGAATGACGAAACACTGTTCAGTTCCTCAAACGATCATCATCATCATCATCATCATCATCATCATCATCATCATCTTAGCTATCAGGTCTCTTATTCCTGAAATACAAAGAATTGACCAGGAGTTAGTAATGGCACGACATAGGTATTATATCTGTTATCTATCTGTAGTGGGGTAGTAGTTCATTTTTGACTTCCTGCCAGAAGGTTCTGGGTTCAAAACCCCAATTTACACAGTCTACCTGTAGGCATCGGTGAGCAAGATGGCTAACCTCTAACTCATTAATGACATGTATCCAAAAAATCCATGAAATCATTGGCTGAATGACTAAATAGTCGTATTAGAACTGACTTGGTAGGGCTCTTCAGGTCAATTGATTACATCCGGTTGGTATGTACCTTTTTGTCTTTCTATTTTTTTCTATTCAGTTTTTCTCTTCAATATTTCCTGTGAAGACCACTTGACATCCATAATTCACTACTGGAAACATATCTTCATCGATTCTTGTCCACCAACTATTTCTTGTTTTACATCTTCCCTATGGACCGTAAGCTGACAGCCCCTCCAGTCCATCCCTGAACAATACTCCGGTTGGCTATGAAAAATTAAACATTGACGGGACACATAATATCTCTCCTCCAGCATCTTCCACTCACATTGCTCCTTCTCCCCCTCCTCCTCCTCCTCCTCCTCTTTGTCCAGTCATCTTCCAGCAACAAACATACAAACACTCCCTCAGTCAACAGTCTAAGCAGCAAATGGAAATGTCCCATGTGATCACACATACACACACACAGAGGAATGGAAACAGCATCCATTCGGTGGCGATATTGCGGCCAGGTAATGTGCCATTATGAGGAACAGCCCTCCAGGTATTCACGGCATTTATTGAGCCAAGGAAAACACTTACCACCTCCAGCCAATGCCATCAGTCATTCTTAACAAAGTATATTACGCAGATTGAACAATCCATCATTGCATCCCGACTGTGTTCTCATAAGGAATGAATGAATGCCTTTCCTCATAGCAAAGGTGACTTCCCTTCGCCGCTCGCTCTTTTTTTTTTCAATCTTACAGATTTCCGTCCCGACTTTCCGCGGGCGAATTGGGAACAACATGGGTGATTGCGGTGTCAACAGACATGTCCGTACAGCCGGTGTGACGCGCATCTGAAGAAGAATAGACAGTTTATCTTTCTGTAGTTTCATACTGCTTTTGCTTTACTTGTTATGAAAATCTAAAGTCTTTAAAGGAGAAAATGAAACAAAATCGAACTAAACTGAACAGTTTGTGAGTGTGACTAATGACTAAATGTTTTTTTATTGAAGAAAAATGTTTACACATTACACTGAAAAAGGTTTTGATTTGATATTGCAACTGAAACCCTTGTAGTGGTGTTGGTAGTGATGTGTGTGTGTGTGTGTGTGTGTGTGTGTCTGAGATCCGTGTTGAATTAATTCCCTGCAGTCTCTTATCACTCACAAGGAACAAGAGCGTTACTGTCAACAGTGATAAAAACGGCACGGCAAAGATAAACAGCAAACTTATTTCATGTATTTTTTAACCTCTCTCGTCTCACGATTCATGGAAATGTTCAGCTCGTCCTTTCTTGTCCTCACAGTTCAGGTTCACTCTGACCTTCGTGGCCATCTTGAATGGGGCCCCTGTATTTCGAGAGGTCAGGAGGAACGCTCATTTTGTCCTTTACAAGTGTTCTTCACTGCGAATTTAGCGGTGCAAAGTCGCCTTCGCTACCAGGCTTTGGTGTGTTTTTTTCGTCGAGGTCTCCCTGAATTGATTCAAGCACCATTTATTGAGGGTACATCGGTGCGGTGTGGACTGGGCTGGACTGCAATCACTTCTCTGCACTTACACACATCACACACAGTTGGTCAGACACCCCTCCCGCACACACACACACACACACACACACACACACACAGGCTCGATTATGACCGCTGGTGTTGAGGGAGAACCTGCTGTTCAGTTTGAAACTCATTTACTTTCGCTCTGCTAGATTCAAGAAGCAACAAATAATAATAATGTCAGTTTTTTTGTTGTTTATATTGAATATTTGATGTTTCAAAAAAAATCCTCTGGTGTTTTAAAAGACGGCAGGGTGTATTTCATTGATTCGAACAGCTGATTAAAACCAAGAGTCCTTGTTCAGCAAACGACAGGACTCTGAATGAGAAACGAATAATAAAAATACAAAAAGAAAACAAACTTAACGAATCTTGAGTCCTGACGACTAGATACAAGTAAACACAAAAAAGAGGAAAAATGAACACAAAAAAACCCTAAATAAAAGAATAGCAGCATATTAGCAGCAAAAATATTCTGGTCAGAAACAATTCCACGGTGCTGGTACAGGAACTACACCTCCCAGCACCCGACCAGGGCCAGCCGATGGCGTCGCATGTGTCCCTAAACCCGGTGTCAACAGATATGTCCGTACAGCTGCGTGACGTCCCTGCTGTCTTTTGAATGCCAGCTGCGATTTCTCTCTGAGTTTCTCTGTTCAGCTACATACTACTTTTGCATTACTCCTTATTAAAACATTGAGTCTTTACAAGACAAAATGAAACTAAACTGAATTAAACTTAATAGTTTGCAGCAGAGCTGCCTGCTGTCTCTATTCATATTATTGGTGAAAAATGTTTACACTCAAAGTATGGTGCCAAAAAAGTATTGTTTTTGTAGTGGTGTTGATTTATATATTGAAATACCCAGCCATAATTATATCATAATGATATAAGAACCTTGATTGGGACCTATTAGGAATTTGAATCGATAAGTTTCAGGTTTCCTACATCCCTTGATAGGCTTGCTTAATTGTCTGGGGCGTAGACTTAATTCATGTGTTCCTGAGCGTGTCATCTTCGGATGAATATTTGATTGACAGCCAGGGCCAGGACGAGAGAAACCAAACCCCCAAAAAAAGAAGCTCTTTTAGATCCGCGGATTAAACGGCAAAATTAGAATGCGAAACATCCGCACACGCCACCGCATGCGCCTGTCCTGTTTCTGTGATGCTTACCTCCAGGCAGTAAACAGGGAACTGGGCGTCTCCATCGTCTCCTGGGCGTCTCCATCGTCTCCTGGTGTTCTCACGTCTCATTCGCGCCCCCATTTCCCTCCCTTCTCTCTGGGACAAACACAGCCAGTCACACCTGGAAGTCACTGTCATGTGTGAGAGAGACTCCACAACACCGCTGGTTGTCTGACAAGAGTGGTCTTGTCATGTGGATGCGCCTGCACTGCATCCCAGGAGTGGGGGGGGGGGGGGGGGGGGGCCTGT
>OOFB01000853.1:2663-28983 GCA_900323305.1 Trachyrincus murrayi
CCCCCCCCCCCCAGATATTATTGTCCTCTTAACAGTTACAACCTCCCTTACAGGCAGAGCCATAACTAGGATGTGCACGGACACGCTCACTCGATTGAGCGGTTTTCTAAAGGCACACATGAACACACGTAGAATGGCAGGCCGCCCATTGCAAGAGAATTGCAAGTTTTGTAATTCGCATTACTCTTGGGCTGTGTGAAGGATAACGTTTAGTGTTTAACATGTAGCCTTAATGTCTGAATCATGAATTATTGCTATCTACGCTAAGTTTAGAAATGGGATGAGGATGAAGCTCATTAAAGCTTTAGTCTGAATGCATTTCCTCTGTTGTTTTGATCATCTTTCTTTTAATTCATCCAAACTATTTATCAGTTCAACTGTCATGGAGAAGGAAGGAAGGAAATGTCTCACCGCATTCTATGTCTTATTATCAGAATATATTCAGATCTGAGCTGTCTGAATTATCATCATGGAGTCTGTCTAATGATGAAACCATTTTAAAGTTTAGTTCAGTCTTTCAGGGAGGTTGTTGTGGGTACACTTGACGATGGAGACACCCACACGAAACGCACCTCACCTGAAATAGCACTAGGGTTTATATTTTTAGTAAATATTATGACGCTGTCTGTTTAGAATCATTCCACTAAAATGAGACAAAGTCAGACCCGACAAGTGCATCCTTCTCGTTGTTTTAATTGAATGGCAGTTCAAATAATAAATAATAAATATATATGAAAAACGCTAAAATGCAACGTTTAACATGGAGTGTTAAAACTAAAATCATAAAACGCAACTTTAAACTGCAAACTTTCCTCGTAACACGAGAAAGCCTGGGAGTAACTTTTGAGGGTGAACTCTACAGCCTCTCAGCTGTAGCAAATCCCCCTAACCTTTTAACACCGATCAAAGACACACACGGAAATATTCTGAGAGAAAGACTGAGGATCTTGATTGTGAGTTCAAAGCACCGATGCATGTGCTCTGTGTATGTATGTGTGTGTGTGTGTGTGTGTGTGTGTGTGTGTGTGTGCGTGAGTGTGTGTGCGTGATGAGACAGAGGGGGAAAGAGCTGCAGGTGATAGGAAGATAAAGAAAGAGAGAATGAAACGGGTAAGTTGCTGAGGCCCAACTTTGACATCAAACATACAGATTAACTCCTCTCGTCACCTCCCAGCAGCAAGTTGTTTTTAGCTCCATTGGTTGGTACCTGCTGCTCTTCTGGAAGACAGGGTGTTTCAGTGGTGTGTGTGTGTGTGTGCTCTCAGCTTTTGGAGTAATGATTACTGTTAAACACACACACACACACACACACACACACACATACACACACACACACACACACACACACACACACCATGCTTCATAATAGAGCAGATATTCACAAATGGGGCTAGTATTATCCTAGCCTTGTGAGATCACGTTTGTGTTTCGCAATCAATATCAGTCTGGCCTTGGCTGGGCACCAAATATGGTCGCGGCCTTATTACCTTGCGAGGCAGCTGGATTCACATGAGAATCCATCTTGCCAGGCTTCAAGTTATCCGCTTGTGGCCGAACCAACAGTGGCTTGGACCAATCAGCGTCCTATGAGGAACTACTGGCAGCTACAGCCGTGGTTTAGGTGTGACGACAGGCGAGAAGCGACTGTTCTTTCGAAAACAACAATGGCGGCTCCTAAAAGAGGTTAGCGTAGATGCTGCTATAGCATCTCTTTTATCTGAACTGCAGAGTATTTCTTCATTGAAAGAAGAGCAAAGAACATCACTGAGGGCTTTTCTCGATGGCGAAGATGTTTTCGTTCTACTAAGTCATATGGTTCGTTGATTTGATTGGTTGAAGTTAGCCCGTGATAGACGATGATAGACGGACGGCTCATCCAATCACCTGCCGAGTATTTTTTTGAAAGCTCCTGCCCTTTTCCAAACAGTTTCCAAGGATGACTTCCCAGATGGTTCTGTGTAACAAACCATCTGGCACGTCAGGTAAAAGCGGCCTTACGTTGTTCAAAAAAACTCCAGCCAATCAGAGTGCTCTCTTCTTTTCAATTCTCCACGAATCCCTTTGGGCGCCGCCATTGTTTTTCTAATTCGGCAGACTTGCGGCGGTCCTTGTTCGTCATGAACTGAAACTCCCGCCCCCGAGCACTGATTGGTCCTAGCATTTTTAAATTTTTTTGGAAAAGGCTGTCAACGGAACGAGGGAGGCCAGACCGATCTGCAGAGAGAAGCAGAATGTGAACTGGCGAGATCGGGACGGTCTCACGAGGCTAGGATTATCCCAGCCTGTGTGTGTGGTATGTCTCCCTCGTGCCCTCCATTCATGATACCTTCAAATAACACAAAATATGATTCAGTTTTAAAAAATGATCACCATACCCCAAATGATTATGGTGATAAGTCATTATTGTTTGGTAACGTCATTTGAAACCACATCCTTACTCCATAAGAGAACATCAACAGTTTTTCATTTTCAATTTTCTCTCACACAGGCTGCTCTGGGAGTAGGCTAAACAGGGTTAGTTCTTATTGAAAGAAAACAATAAGGAGAGAGCTCATTATGTCCTATGCTGCACAACTTCAGGGGAAATGTTTGGATTTAATTAAAGCATTTAGGAGAAATACACCACCGTACGAATGGAGAGATTTTAGTCTTTATTTACATTTACTTTAAAACGTTCACTTAAAAGTGTTTTCTTTTATGAATTCTTATTTGTCAAACTATTATAATACTTGTGGCCTTGAGGCCCCGCTCTAACTTTGAAAAACTCCCAGATATAAAACCAGTATGCAAGAAACGAAGCAGCCTAAATATCTTACAGCTATAGTTACAGTCAAATGTCCATCTATTTGTTTCTTTATTGACGTTTGTAGCTCACACGATTTGTTGGAAGAAACAGATGGGCCGTTAAACAGTGCAAAATGGTTTGCAGTCACCTTTAAGGAGGTGAGAAAATGCTGAGGTTAATTCCATTTATTCCTATCCTTAATGATAATGAGCAGTGCTCCTTTGGGTGCTATTCCAGTTATGGTCTCTCTATGAATATGAATATAATATCCTCCCTGGGATCTAGGCTCATCAAAATAAAGCATTACTCTTCACACAACGCTGGCCTGCAAGACGTTTTAGGCCGGGTTTTTATCCGTACATTTTATTTCATACTCCTGGTCCACACACGCACGCACACACACACGCACGCACCATGAAATTCCAAATGAAACCATTAAATTATGCCGTGCCTCTCTCCCCCCCCCCCCCCCCTATAGGGAGGGAGGGCCACTGTCACTTAGCCGAGTGCTACCCATCTGCGACTGTCATGCAGCATCTTGTCTGTGCAATTAAACTGCCAGAAAATAGCTTTGGGTAGAGAGGCTTGGAGAGGCTAAGAGAGAGCGAGAGCGAGAGAGAGAGAGAGAGGCTTAGGAACCGCCTTCATGTTATCTTGAGTTTTTGATCGTCTGGCTTGTTTTTGACTTTGGATACAGTAATCACTTGTCATTTTATATTTTATGTCTTTTATGGATTCTGTGGGAAATGTCTGAGGGAAGTCAATGGAGCCCCCCCCCCCCGATAAGAAGTTATAGTTCACTTTATGGAAATTGTTGCATGACAATAAGTTGTGTAAAACAAGAGTGACCTAATTTTGGAGCTCAGTTTTTTTATTTTTTTTTATACAGATAATAACACGCTAACATGAACTACCACAGCGGATCTGCATTCACACAACACACTACATCACCTCTGTGAAGACGGAGCCCTATTCATTTCAAAGTGGAGATAATGAAATAATAATCAATATCTATTAGAATAATGGGCACAGACTTGTCATGTCAGCGAGCCTCCAGTCATGCAGTGTTGCTGAGAGGCTAGCGGTGTCTCGTGTTCCTGTTTCAAGACCAATCCACCCAAATTGTGCAAAACTTACACTTACCTGTACCTCATTTGTGTGATTTATTCTATTAGATTTGCCGCAGAGAAAATGCTATAATTCAGAGGGATTCATGCCTTTAACGATGAGCCCCCCCACCGACTCTATAGAACGGAGCAGCTCTGACTAATGCATTCAGGTCAATTCACAGAGGGTACTCTCTTCTATCTTAAGGCAGTGTTAAGCCACCCCCACACAGACACACACACACACTCACACATCAACCTAACTCCTCCACACGCCCTCTAAAATCAGGATAGAAATGGTATGATTGGGTGCAATTCATTTTGAATGACTTCAATACTTAGGCGAACTTTGATGATAAACCACCACTTATGTAACCTCCTCGCCTCCTACTCACTACACCTACTTCCTCAATCCACTTCTAATATTACATCCATGATGTTTTAGACTTCCTATTAAACCAATCCTGAGTTGGTAACAGTGATCATTGCCATTGTCATCATAGTATTATAAGTAACATTTCATTGTTGTAGAAAATGCTGAATAAAATGATGAACATTGCATAAAATAAGAAATAGTTTCTTTATTCAATCACAATTATACCCAAAAGAAATCCCTACACTTAGCTCAAATGTAGAAAACAGCAATGCAGTCTCAGTTCAGAAAGTCAGCACTCATAACATCTCTCTAAACATGACCTAAGGGCACGAGTAAGTAACAATACACACACATAATGTCTAAAAACATCACTAATAACCAACAATTTCAAATAAATTCTTACAACTAAATGGGACAATGAATCTTAGAAACTAAAATAAATTAAAAGTGCACTTGCCAAATAAAGGAAAGACTGATTCCAATTAAGAAGCATTTATGTTCATAAGGCCTGCAGCCTATTGGCCAACAGGTGGAACTACGACATATCAGATTATTGTTATAGAGGCTAAGGATATGGTTCATGACAAATCAGCAAAATGAGCATGTTAGTGGGGTAGTGTTTTGTTATAGAATAACTTCTGTTATTCTGATTATGATCTCCACTTCTACTGTCTACTGCCCCTTGCAGACCATCACGTCCATCCATCCGTTAGCTTAACATCCAGCCACAAACATTGGCTGCTTCACAGAAGATGTGCAAAGAACTGCAATAACAACACCCTTCAGCTCTTTCAGAGAAATACATGGTGTAGACCACAGGTATTGGAATCCCTATAAATATGATATGCCTTGTCATACTAACATGCTACTTTAGCGTAATGCAGTTTTTTTCAATAAAATACGCTGGGGTACATAATGACCGAGGTTGATAGTTCATCTAATCCATTTACAATTCTATTAAAAATAATGACAGGTTAGACTGTCCATTGCACCAATTAATATCAGAATGTTGGGTTATTTCTGAAGTAAAATAAATAATAAAGTGTGTGAGGTTTACTATTTACTAGGTCTATGCCTACAACTTGTATCATTTTTAAACATTGGACAGATCTTACACACCTATATCACTTGAAATGTTTTCTGAATTTCAATTAATACCATTTTTACAGTGTTACTTGGAAACTATAGATACATAGTTTGCAGGATTAATTTGGTTAAAAAAAGAAGAAGATTTAAGCTTAAAGACAATGAAACCCGGATAAAATAACAACATAACTACATGGTTGACGAGCAATAACATTGGCAGACTACTTTGGTTTTGGCAAGAAAAGAAAAGAAAACTCCAACAGAACCATGGGTATCACAAGCACACTGTCAACACCACACACACACACACACACACAGTATGGGGATCAGGTTTCTGACTACCGCTAGAAAACATGTAATATCATATTTTGCACATAAATAAATATGTCAGTTGTAATTATGAATTATTTCATCTTGACTAAAAATACACATTTGCTTCCTTTCATACAGTGACATACATTTCATTTCTACATTCATAATTAGATCCCTAATGGGATTGTGTTCTGTCTTTGTGGTTCAAGTCTCCTCAAGAGGGCGTCTACAGTTAGTCACATCATATTTATCTTCTTCTCTAGGGATGGGAGTGTACCACAATTTCCACATACTGTATGACCTGCATCCACCGCTCAAATCTCATTGCAAAATGTATTTGTTCCAATATTTGATTGTCTGGAACAGGTTCATCGTCATGTGTGAAACAACAGAGGACCGAGTTAAAAAGTCCTATTTGACTAGGTCCTACACATGAGAACATCTGCAAAAGGACCCAGAAGGTTCTTGTTGAAGATACATCTGACCCAGACCAGATAGGTGGTGAAAGGTTTAATGTTCTCCGAGAAGGTGTAGTTCTGCTGGGGAAGGATATAAGGCATGTAGGTGTTCTCTCCTTGCTCCTGGATCCACACCTCATACTTCACCTCTCTTACCTTCAGGAACTTCAGGTTCCATGGGATCTGCCAGGAGACTGTGAGTTTGGCCTCGTTGGTGGCTTGGACCGAGGTTTGGCACTGGGGTTCTCTGACTCGCCCCGGGTGAACTGTGCTGGCCGCCTTGCTCTTTTTCAAGTTGGGTCTGGTTTTGAGGCCCTCCTTGAGCACATTTAGGAGTGAAGGGATGTCCACCAAAGTGTCCTGGTAGATCCTGAAAAGCCACTCTGGGTTACGACAGCACAGGTGCCTGGGGACATCATTGCTGGCTTGTATGCGTTCTTGTTCCTCCTTCTCCAAGTGCACGATGCCCCCTTGGTCCCAGGGCCGGTCCGGATGAGTGACGGTGTTCTCCTCCATCGTGTTCCTCCAGGAAACATATTGGAGGTCCATGCCCGGCAGGGAGGCTAGGGTTTTATACGGGGTGTACTGCTCTGGGTTAACGGCATAGGGGAACAACTCCACCACAGCTGCCCCTCTAGGCAGAAACAATGACGTGACAAGCTGGGCACCGTGCATACTGAACAGCATGGAGGCTCCCCTGAGCACCTGCACTATGCTGGCAAAAGACTGCTCCTCCAGGGACACCGTAAAGACTCTCATCTGAAACTCCTGGGCCAGCGCCATGATCAGCTCAGCTTCATTTAGGATCAATCTCGTTGTGGAACGAGAGAAGACCACAATGTAATCCTCCCTCTTTTCTTTCTCCTTCTCCTCTTCAGTAGTCTCTCCTTCCTTGGCGGCTTCCTCCGGCCCGGTAATGTTCATCTTCTCCATCATAATCTTGGCAAACTGCCGGACCTCGTTACCCGACACCAGGATGTTGGCTTTGGGGCCCTGTGGCTGGACAAAGCCGTACTGGTACCAGGTAGTCATCTTGGACAGTCCCACGTAAGACTTTGTGAAGCACATTAGCTTGCCAAAGTTCCTAAGCTGTTCTTTGAGAAGCGGCTGCTTGCTGCTCAGAAGCCGATAGAGGTCAAAATACGGGCCCTCCCCCCAACCCTCCATGAAGACCAACCTAGCCTCGTCATCCAAGTCCAAATACTGCTTCATGGTATAAAAGGCAGGGAGCAAGTCATCGTGAAAAACGTGCATCAGGTTGTCGGGATTAAACCTGTTCAGTATCAATGTGACGTCCGGTACGAACACAGGCTTGGGCATGAACTTCAGAGCGCCGGCGGGGAGCTCCAAGAAGTTAAAGTACTGGGTGTTATGGTCCTCCACCGAGGACAGGTCCAGCAGCGCAGGCTGGAAACGCCTGGGCCCCAGGTTAGGCAACATGACGGACGAATTGGAGTAGAAGAACACGAACTCCTCGGCCTCCGAGCAGTAGCAGAGGTAGTCGAAGCGGCAGATGCGGTCCGTGTGCATCTTGCCCGTGCACACCATGCGGGTGCCGTGCTGCTGGAGGTCCAGCAGGGCGGCGTGGTAGTCGATGCGGGCCTCCGACAGCTCCTGGGACTGCCTGGTCAGGTGGAGCTCCTCTTCCAGAGAGGCGGCATGCTCGCTCAGCTTGGAGTACTTCCAGAGCAGCGCCGCCACCACGGACACCAGCAGCCCGTTGAGGAGCGCGCCCACGCTCATCCTGCAGCCGGCCAGCGACGCGCGCATCACTTACTGCTGGGGCTCCACCTCCTGTAGCCAACCGACCTCCAGCCTCTGGAACGGGCGGTGAGACATCCGCCGCAGAGCAGAGCAAATGACCGTGGTGCTGGGAGAGGAGAGCAGAGGAACCATAAAGGACGGGGAGGTAATGGGAGTGGGATGGGGGTAGAGGGAGAGGAGAGGGGTGGAAGGAAGAGACATTATTTACCGTGTGGACAAAGAGAGACGGAGACAAGGAGAAGAAGTAGCCTGGCCCGAATTCAATAATGCATGATTCTATTATCATAACAACATTGTACAAACACAGTAATATATTACAAATATAATCATTGAATAATCAATGATACTGGAAAGCATGCTTAAGCAACACTCCAGCATGAGGAAGAGAATGTCAAGCCTGATGAAATCCAATAATAGCCATTCATTTGAAAGACACAAAGCCCCAGTGCTTTTGTAACTAATACAACCTTGCGTCAGAGCCCTTCTGCAAAAGCTGTTGGTAAATAAAACGCGCCTTTTCTTAACTCATTTCCTCCTTGCTGGAGTCAAGACAGATCACACTGCAAAAAATGTTTGAGAAAGAACAAGAACCTCTCGAGTCTAGCCATCTGCATATTCAGGAACAAGTGAGCCGTGAAGAGCCTCAATCAAACTACCAGGGAGTGGCCACCAAAAATCGACAGACTACAATTAAAGCTGGGGAATGTAACCTATTCATGAATATTTACAATGATTTGTAAAGAGCATGACTTTCAATGGCCTCTACTCTGTGCTACAATGGAAATTTGAAAATGACTAAATTGGTCCCTGTAGCAAAGGCAAGTAACGTTGGGTCATTCCACACCAAGGGCCTGTTTGCCCTACAGGCACATTGTGTAATGTGCACACAATGCAGCAGTCGCAACCAGGGAAAGAGAACAGTCTCCAACCAGGTTAAAAATAGAGCGGAATAGAACATATCATGTTGTAGGTGTTGTTGCACGGTCTGGATATGATTCAACTCTGCTTCTCTTATTGCATTTTTTTTCGTAATTATATAAATGAAGTCGTATCTCTCTGTCTGCCAGCCTCTGGTAGGCTTTAAGATAAGGTCATCCATTATCTGTGAGAATCGGTACCATTAGTTTCTGACAAATACCTAAAATGTCTTTTTTCCGCAGCTTTTTCGTCTCTTTCATCATTTTTATAAAAAGAGCGTGTAACTACTGGTTTTCTTTATCAAACATAGAGATAATATGTCCAAACAGAGACAGCAGCAACTCCAGGATAAATGAATCCCTGAGCTATTTTCTGTTTTCATACTGCTGTCATCAAAGGGAACTCGTGCTACAGCTCGTCCATTTTCTCTCAATGTTCTTCTATCCTTGCAGATTATTCTCCCAATCTCCCGATACCCTTTTCACAATTACTGTCTTTTTCACATTGACATTGCAATTATGCCTCCCTCTTTCAGCTAAGTGGAGTCCCTGGGCGACTCCGCACAACATCTCAAGGTGAATAAGGTGACACTGGTAACACAACGTCGTAAGCCAATACTAATAGATAATACTTTATGAATAACTACACATATACTCTAGAAAGATATGCTCAATCCTCTTAAATCTGACCGCAAGATATGGCATCTTACTATAGAACGTCTGCTACTCAGACTAGCTTTTAAACTGTAAGTCAAAGATGATGTGTGTATAGCCTATTGCACATGCACTTGTTATGGAATCATAAACTGTTTCATTTTGGCAAAGAACATTTTTGACTTAACAACATTTTCATCTGAAGTATATCATTTTTGGTTTTGTTCTGCATGAAGACACACATTTTGAATTGGAGTCTTAAACCCTCATGTTGGCCAGATATATGCATTATCTTTCATCTCCTATAAGAAGCCAGATGTGAGTGATCAACCAGCACATCTGTTTCTATTCGCCTATACGCGTGATTGGAAGCCCTGAGAAAAGAAGGGCTAGAATGAGGCAATGCTGCAGAATACTTGCATCAACTGTGGACCTCACCATAAGCACTCTGACTCTTATTGGTGAAGACAACATGAGATTTCACATTAACAAGGTCAAAATTCACTTTTAGACCTTGTTAGCTTATTTGTTTCCCCCTGTCATACAAATGCATCCACTAACAAAAAACAACAACTTCCTTTCCTTGACATACATTTCCAACTGATAATAACAAAGTTGGGGCATTTTCTACTTTGCAAGTGAGCGGTAGACAGTGGGTTCTCCTGCTAGCGCCAACAAAACCCTGAGTGATCAGAATCACATCCCTCTTACACTTCCTAATATAATGTTTTACTACGAAATATGCCACAAAACCGCAGCAAGACACAAAGTCTCTTCCATGTTGCCTGAAAGACTAGTATGAAGCTTATCAGTGAATCATTCAAAGTACTCCCGAGGATGCCAAGAAGGGAACGACAACACTTGTTACCATGGTAATTAGGGGGACGCTGCAGACAATGCGACTTCAGATAAACATGAAGTGCCCGGTGCAACATGTCACGGTTACATTCCCTTATAATCAATCAAATCAATTAAAAAAGGGAAATAATTAATTCCTTGATAATCAAAAAGGGACAATAACAAAGCACAGAACATGTATTAGACATTCATCTTCCTCCTCCTCCTCCTCCTCCTCCTCCTCCCGTCTACATGGACCACGACAAAAAAAAGAGAAGCACTGCTGCGGCACCAGAGGTAGCACTTAATCCCACTCACTGAACACTGTGTCCCGCGGGGATGCATGTGATTCTGCCATGCCAGGACACAGAGAGCCCCGAAATGTCAACGCTGCCATGTGAAAACCTAGTGGGGGGAGAGACTGTATAGGAGCCCTGCCATAGATAAGCTACAGGCAGGCAGAGACCCAGAGAAACCCGGAGAGCCGAGCAGCTCTGAACGGCGCTCTAAGATAACCTGTCATGAATGACAATGTAAAGAAAAAGGGGGGGGGGGTCACTATACTATACTATACTAGTAAAAATTGTACTTGTGAATCCATTTTTTTAGCTGGTAGTTGTTTTGGCTGACATTCAGGAGAAGTGTTATTAGCAGGTGGTGCGGGGGAGTTGAGGATTTACCTTAAGGACATTCTTTCCAAATTTTGTAAAGGTCAAAAGGAGTTCCAAATATAATGAAGTTGTACGCTGGGAACTCGTATTGGTATTCTTTCTGGGTGTGCGGGTGTTGCTGATGCCGTCGTCCTAGCTTTCCCTCGATCTGTATTCACTATGTCTCCAGTGAGCTCCCACACGCTTTGCCTTTTACTCACAAAGCCTGCATCTGCTGCCAGCTTATCTGCGCCCACTACACCAGTGGTTACAAACACTAGCGGAGACCAGCGTCACTGAGGTCTCCAAATAATAGGGGTTTCTGAAACAATAATGAGGTTAACGGCAGACTTTATTTTCTCTAAAAAAAAAAAAAAAGCCTAACGAAATGAAAGACAGCCACCGAAAGGCTTGGTTAAGTCGAACAGTAAACTTCGAAAAAAAACTGGGCATCCCAATGCTTCCTTCATGAATATTTCACAGTGTTAGCTTTTATAATAGCAAGCTTTTGTCTTACTGAACAGAGAGGAATATAACACAGGACAAAAGCTCAGGTAAGCAAGCGGCGCTATAGAGGTGCACTTACGAGTGACCTAGTAAGAGTAGGCCCCGTTTCCTTTGGCCTTTCTTCCTAAGTGAAGCAACTCAAATACAAGACAGAATCATTTTCTGTGGGAGGCTGTAGGCTGTACCCTACTGTCGGTATGAACGGTGTAAAGCAATACTATGACGGCCATGAAAGTCAGTATCACCACCATTAACTTAAACGCTCTATGACTAAACATGACTTTTCAGTATTGTTTTAAGTATTACGTATTACAAATTAGGCATTACAAAAATCCCCAACAAATTGATATGATATATTGAGATATTCTCATCAATCTGCAGTGAGAACACAATTCAGAATCATGTGTCTATGCCAATCCAATCTGGACTATGAAGTAAAAAAAAGCAGCTTTTTTTGGCAGTTCTACTATCACCTTGACCAGACCGGCACCGCCATCTACATGATCATCAACAATGAGCCAGTTATGGAAAATGTCACCGCTAATGAGGTAATCCTGGACCATATAGACTCAACTCCACAGCGGCTCTATTAATACACATAACAGACGCGCTGATCTTTAACAGTCCAGTGTGTAAAACCACCAATTACTTATTGGCGGTCTTAAAAGCTGTTTACCTCACCTCGAACGCCACTTGCGAAACCTTTCTCCGGCTACGAGGCAGCCTTTGCGCGTATTGCTGCCACCCAGGCAGATGCTATTTGCGTGCTCTTCGCCACTGTTACTGGTTAGCATATCTGTTTGCTCTGGAGATGATAAGCACCCCAATGATGTGGGGGGAAGGCAGTTCAGGGGCAGCCTGGAGAGTCTAATGCATTTTAATGAGAATCCTGGAAAGCCCAAGCGAAACAGGGGGAGGAGGGGGAGGAGGGGCAGCGCAAGCCCAGCACTATTTATCATTACATGTCCCTCACTATTCTCGCGCTCATCAATTGGAGTTTATACCTGACTGAGCCCATCTTCTCTCTCTCTCTCTCTCCTTCTCTTTGTTTCAGTGTCTCTTTCCCTCTCAGTCTGAGATCGCCTTGGACGTCCAGGACACCTCTTTTCAAAAAAGGAACCGCAGACTTAAACGGACATGTTTCTCTTGAGCGTCCTGCATGCCTTAATTCTCCAGCTCTGCTCTCAGTCAAAGTGATGTGGGATGGCAGGCCCGGGCCGTCGTGAGGCGTCCCCATTGGTCGCAGTCTATATTCCGTGCTAAAGCGAGCTCTGTCAAGTCGTATGAGGCGACTTGGCATGACACCAGAGGGCATTAATGGCCCGGCGGCCATTAGCTGGCTGTGCAAGGACAACCCGTATGTATACCCACGCTCCCACATCGTCACGGCATATGTTTCTCCAAACTCTGTGGGCAGACAGACTGAAAGCAAACAAACACGCGCTCGAGTCTCAGTGACGCTACCTCTCGCCCATTCAAAGCTGTGCAGTACACCGTTGGCTTGATGAACACATGGTTGGTTGGTTATGTTAGGCTGCGATCAGAGCTGCTGAATGTACATCGTCACACACATAGTTAGTAGGGCATAGCAGGGTACAGCATGGTGCAGCCGTACCCTCATTCTCCGAGTGGGTAGTGGGAGCTAGGGGCTGGTGTAGGCATTCTGCAGTGTATGCATGTATGTCGGTGTGGGGGGGGGAGGGGGTATACAAGCAGAGGCAATGGGATAAGAAAAAGTAAGGACATCCTCTAAAAATGCTGCGACACAGCACTTCAGCACTGACCCATGAAAAATAAATTTTGCACAAATATTAAGTATAAATAGAAGGTCAAGAACAGATTCGTAGGCCTAGTGACGTACACTGACAGACACCCTGGCAGGTTTATAGGCAAATATATACTTTGCTCTGGACACATTGTTAATTGATTTGTGCAATGCATTGTTGATTGAAATGATTTAAAGACTTTTATTTTTACAAGGGCAATTTCAAAACGATTGACTTGATTGACTTGACACTATTGATTGCGCTGTGGTCTGGTCAGTTTTCTACCCTTTGACTCGACCATGCCTCTCAAGGCTACTCAAACTCTGGCAGTCAGCTGAGGGAGAATACTGCAGTTAACCAAAATTATACTTTTATAACCCCTAATATACTAATAAAGACATCTCCGAATGCCCTAGTCGACAGCTAAAAAAAAATATTTTGCTAGCGCTTAAATCGCTATTGATTACACAGTCACTACACGTAGTTATTAAAGTCTTTTTTAAATTCGTATTTAAGGGGGAACCCTGTGTCAGGAGAGAGTAAAGTGACGTAATGAAGCCGCGTAGCATATTGTATATCCGAGTTAGGGCTCTCAAACAAATGCATGAGAAAGCGCTGCGCATAAACTTATTTTTAGTGATACAAGCGTATCGTTATACGCAGAAACAAACAAACAAATAAAAACACACGCAGTTCTTACCAGGCGTTCCAGTCAAATGGTTGTTTCTCTTTCTTTTAGAGCAAATGCAATGGGTTAGCTCAGCACCGGCAGCATCGGTTCCTCGAGATGTTGCGGAGAGGATCCAGCAGCCCTGCACAACGAGAAGCCACCGAATAGAGCTTTTGTTTTGATGCCAACAGCCCACGTATATAAGTAGTATTGTTTAAGGGAACACAACGTTGATTCATTACATTGCTGATTGCATGCCCGGTTTTCCGTTAGGTATTGTTTACAAGCTAGCCTAGCTGTCAAAGGACCGATAAAGAGCCGCTGCTTGATACCCGACTCCACTCGTGCTCTTTTTTTTTTTAGTCTCCACCTCCAACATTTTAAATATCGTATCGCGAAGTCTCGCGAGGGCAGGGGCAAGTCCAAATAAAGAAGGTCACAAATTGTAATTGTAATTTCGACGGTGGATCAGACTGTTCCATTCAGAGAAAATGCTTTATCTCTTGGTCACCGAATTAGGGACAATAGGCTAAACTAATCTTTCAAATGCCCCAAGAGCAGGTTATTAATCTATTTTAGTCTGGCGCTTATGTCATGCTCTCATCTCCAATTGAAAATGTCAAAGCGGTCAATATACTTAGTGCATTTGGTGACCACGGGCTCTGGCCCAAAATAAACTATTTGTGGTGTTAATGATTGGTGTTAGAAAACTCATGTCTGTCTCACACATCAACATGAACTATATAACTTTCTTCAGTCTGTTTAGCTATATATATATTGTAGTGGCATGTGTTCATGTCATAAACTGCGTTTATCTCTGAAACTGAGAAATATGATTCTAGGGGGAAAAAAAGAATAGACACGATAACGACCAAATCCAGTGCAACAGTACCATCTTCAGTCTGGCGGTGGAACGTGCAACCAACGTAAACAATGTCATTATATTGGAAAACTCTAAATTGCTGCATATTCGTATCGTGTTTCAACAGGCCAAAAATATACACTATCCCATGCAAGATGTTAAACGTCGTCTTCAGGATATTTTCTTCACCGTGTCAGACACATGAAGTGTGTTTTAAACACGTTGCACATCCCAAATCTATACACAAAAGCACAATCTGTCGTTTTAATGCAAACATAACTTTTGGAGTGTCTTGTCCATTAACTAAGCATGTATCGCAGACAGTGCACAACGTTGCAAGATTCCCACGCCTCGACATCAAAGACGTGTGCTTTGACGTCACAGAGCCGACTGCGGTTGATGATGCTCTCCGAGCACCGACAGATCTGAGAGGATACAACCATTCCGATGAGAGGGCTGCAACTACCGAGCGATGCGATGCCTCGTTCCGCGGCTCAACTCTAAAGCAACACGGGAGCTCCGTGGTCACAACGACCGAGGGGGAGGTTTGCTTATTCTTTGTCTTGCCCGTGATGATAGTTTAGAACATTAAACTTGAGACCAAAATAAGTCGGACACCCCTTTCTTTTTTTTTTACAAGTCACTGAAGACTGGACGTCGGGGGCTTGATGATTACAGGGCAGAGATGGTGGTGAGTCAAGCGCGCTGTTCGTAACCTTAGCTTGCTAACGCGCTATAGGCTAAATCCCGATAGCCGGCTGCTAGTTATGGCAGTGGCACCTGTGTCTGTGTAACGATATATATCTGTGTTGCAACAGAAACCTCCGCGTCGGGTCAGGGTTATTATTATTGGTTAGCCGTGAGCCGGTTCGTGCTAAAGTCAGTTACAAACAAGCTAGCTAACGCCGATCAATGAATAACGAAAGCTAGCTGCGCTCAGTGGTGCCGCTGCTGCCGGGCCTTTATGAACGAGGCTGCTTAAAGTGTACCGTGGAGACTAAAGTATCCCGCTAATATGTGTGGAATGGAATTCACAATACGTAAAGGGGACTTCATTTGGCCATTTTAAACTTTATATTTGTTAATGCGGTAGTACTAGGAAAGCAGCCCCATATGGTAGCTAATGTCTGAGACAGGATGCTGCTGTCAAAACAACCGACGCGTGTCTTCAGTGTTGCGGGTCCGAGGTGGTTGTGTTTTGTATTTCAGCCAGGCCCTGTAGTCATGCCTCTCTAGCAGCCATACTGTTGTACTGCTAATATGAACATTAGTTTGTAAACGTATGTTTTCATAATGTATTATTTTTTTTAAAAATTAATTCCGATTCTTTACTCTGTTATACTAGTGGGGTGGCTATTGTTTGGGTAAATGTTCATATGCGTTGATTGCAGTGAGTACATTATTGTTTATACCGTTAACCCATAATCTGCATTGCATCTTCTGTGTTCAATGTGTTGGAGCTCAAGCAACGATATGGAGCACACGTATTAAATGGGTGTATTTGTGTTGTTGTCCTGTAGGAAGCTGGGGCCATGGGTTTCGCCAACAGCCTTAGGTGAACGGAAGTAAGCTGGACCCATATAACTCCACTAAGCTGCGCCCCCCTCCAGCCGGGGTTTCCCTCTCCCCGTCCCCCTCTCCGGCCATGGCAGGTTTCAAACGGGGCTACGATGGCAAGATTGCCGGTCTGTATGACCTGGATAAGACACTGGGCCGTGGCCACTTTGCAGTGGTCAAGCTGGCACGGCACGTCTTCACCGGTGAGAAAGTTGCCGTCAAGGTGATCGATAAGACCAAGCTAGACACAGTTGCCACGGGTCACCTGTTCCAGGAGGTGCGCTGCATGAAACTGGTCCAGCACCCTAACATCGTGCGGCTCTACGAAGTGATAGACACTCAGACCAAGCTTTACCTCATCCTGGAGCTCGGCGACGGAGGAGACATGTTTGACTACATCATGAAGCACGAGGAAGGGCTGAACGAAGAACTGGCCAAAAAGTATTTTGCCCAGATTGTCCACGCCATCTCTTATTGCCATCGCCTTCACGTGGTGCACAGGGACCTGAAGCCTGAGAATGTGGTGTTTTTCGAGAAACAGGGACTGGTGAAGCTCACAGACTTTGGCTTCAGCAACAAGTTTCAACCAGGGAAAAAGCTGACGACAAGCTGTGGATCGCTGGCGTATTCCGCTCCCGAAATATTACTCGGGGACGAGTATGACGCGCCGGCAGTCGGTAAGCCCCAAACTGAAAGTGTAAAAATGTTCAATGGTTCTGAGTAAATGACAAATTTTAACCCGTTTGAAACAGCATACAAAACAAAACAAATGGTCAATTAGTGCCGCATTCCAGTATTTTAAATGTCTGCCATGGGACTGTGGTGTGGCACTTTTAGCCAGACGAGGCAGTTGTTATGACTCATCATCCATTTATTGAGCTGGATGCGGCGGGCTTGTTGCTGCTGGCATTTATCAGAGTCCACCTCAGTACAGCCTCTCCCTCCCGCGTCCTGCGCACTGGCATAATGATAATTGTCATGGAATTTCACATGTCTAATTATTACAAACCCGTTCTCAAATATTATTACTCATCTCACTGACCCTGACACATTTCACTGTGGCACCCATTGTTTTGGCATAGCCTTGCTTGCGCACTGTGACTGCATCCGTATTGGGGCCTAAGAAAATCCAAGTGGAGGCAAATGTATTTGTTTAGCCCTTTATTGCCATTACAGTCTGAAAAAGCTTCACCGACCCAAATTTGACTCTTTACAGCCAAAAACCCGTTGAGCTGAAGAAACCCTGAGATGGAACATATCAGAGGGATGCTCTGTCAAATGGGTGTCAGCTGGGCAGGCCTAACATAATAGTAAAATAAAACTTTTTTTTATACGATACACCTTATTAAAGAATAGAATAAACATTAAGGCAAATGTTTGAATTGAGAGCAATCAAAGTTGCCAGAGTTGGGCTTTCTCTGAATATTCAGTGACCAAGCATTAGTCTTAGCTTTGCATTGGCAACATTGAGTGGGCTGTCAGTGGCCATGTGCAACAAGGTCAGCTCCAGTAGTGTCTGTGTCCATGGGTGTTTCATTGCACTAAATTAACAGTCTCATTGATTTTCAATGAGGGCTGACATAGAGCAGACAGATTGCCTGTCCCCCCACCAAATGATCACATGCAGTTTTCTGATCCAGTTCCATGGGCAGATGGTTTGGTTCTGATCAAATTAGAATATTTGCCTTGTTAAGGCAAATCGTCAGTCAAGTTGTCCCTGCTTGTCCTATGCTTATTTGTGTGATAAGTGCTTGTTTTCATGGCCAGTTGCGATTATTTATGCTTCCCCTATTTTGGTCACGGTAGGTCCTGCTTGAAGGGTGTGACGAGGGCAATGAAGAAACTGTGGTTACTTTCTTGTCTTACTTCAGAGCGCAACACTTATTTATTATTGGGACCTCAGAAGGGCACTTTGGGCCTGGAGGCCAGTCTATGGTGGTAGAGCTTAAATGAGGTGTTTATGTGCAAGAATAACGCAGATTATTCCATTACAGTTTCTGCAAGGAACACACTTTGAGCATTGACAATAAGACAAAAACAAAGACACATTTCACACATGTGCCTCTTGCTTTAAATGTATTTCTTTCCTTTAGATATAGGAAAGCGGTGTGCTGTTTATTTTGGATTGATGTGTGCTAGGCCTTGCAAAAACCTGTAGTGCTCGGTTAGTTATAAACTCTTGTGGTTGTAGCAGACCAACAGATTAGGGTCTTCATCCTCACAGATAACTGCCTTTTCTTTGGGCCGTTGTTCGTTGCACATATCATTACTGGGGCTGTTTCTAATGTGATCATTTAAAACAGCAAATCCTTCCTCAATCCTTGTGTGAATAAAGGGGACATGGGAATGTTCTCCCATATGTGACAGTGTTAATCTTTAAGTGGGCATTTTAAACACATTCAGCCTTCACCTTCTGGCTCGTGCATTGCTTGGTGCTCCCGCCAATTACATGTATTGTAAACACCAGGACCGTGAAAGTGTTGACTGTACTAACGTAACCATTAGATACTGATGACCAATCCGGGTACACATTGTTTTCAAGGGTCAAAGTTGTATGACCAGTTGGCCACTTTTGATTTGACGAGCTTGCATGTGCACTACAACACTCGGTGCATGTTTCGGTCAATAGATGTGTGGACGTCCAAATGTATGAAAAGTAGCATATGCAGTAAGTAGGCCTATTTACGTTAGTGTTGACCAGTGCTTTTTAGCCTTTAGAATGCATCGCTCTCCAGGTAACACTCCGCTTCTAGGTAACCCTTGAGTCATAATAATGCGTTATTTTAGCTTTCGATGGCTACTTTTCAGCTAGGTGAGTGTTTTCCCCCCCCCCTCTCCAGCATTTTGTTGTTGTGTCATGCAGCATGCAGAGCTGTTTAGCAGGCTTGGACGTCTGTGCGTCAGGACCAGTTCTCCAGCGAGCAAGCCGAGGGGTCGTTAATTGCAGCCCTAGTTACTGCTAATCCATCCCATTGTTTGGACTGGCCCAGGAGAGGATGAGAGGGAGGCAGGCCGGCAGCAGCGATTCACAGTCACATGTTGACACAAACTAACTGGCTTTGAACCACATCCATGTGGTTCCGAGCTCAGGGACAAGGCCAGTATCACATTAACACTGCTGTATTTTCATCGAGCTTCTCATCAATCAGTAACTCTAATAGTAATGCAAATCAATAATACGTTCATACCCGTCCATTCATCAATATTCAATGAATAACCTGCATTTGTTTTTCCGATGCCTGTTTATAGATATATATATTGAGGTTGCACTGGTCATTCTGCTATGAATAAGATGCTTTCTTACTCATCGTCATGCCGGAGTGCATTTCCAGGAGACTCCCAAGCCAGATGTTCATAGACTCTTGTTGACTTTTGTTCCCATTGCATCTCTATGTCCAATGTGTGTTTGCATGTTCATCGTGATCAGTGCAGCCGACTAGACTGGTCACATTTACAACAAGTTGACAAATCTCAGGACTGAATGCAACCTTTCACTCATGGATCACATCTACCTATTCTGGTCTACTAATACATACCTTATATTGTGTCATGTTTCCTGCAGTTGATATTCTCATAAAGCAAACGTTGGTGCCACCAGGCAATTGTTTGGGGGTGCATGCTTTTCTTTGTGGTCATGGGCTATGACAGGCCATGACACAGTCGATTATGAGACCTGAAACTGAATATATGACACATCAGCGGAATGTAACTGGTATATCCAGACCATGCTGAAACCCAGTGTTGTTCTGTCGTTACATGTACTAATTAAAATGGCTTTTCTATGCAAGCAAATGTGCGTTTCTCATTGAGATAATCTCCTTGCTTTGACGTAAGGCTTGTTGTTTGAGCCAGCTAACAGTAATGTGGGTACTATTAGTAATTGGGAGACTAGGTGATGGGAGACTAGGTGATGCAAAATGCATATTTGCTTCTCCCCTGATGATGATTACGGTGATGCCAACAAGGAACCTGGCTTCGTGCTGTGGGTGGTGTTTTGCATTTAGTTTAGAAACAAAGCACGACTGTGCTATATCACATTCATTAATAATATCAGTAATTGTATTTTGTGTCATTAGTTGCAGTTGGGTTGCTGGCCTCTTTGACCAAAGTGGATGGAGTTGGAATTGTAGTGAAATATATAAAAAGTGACACTTCAGTTGGGGCATGCGGCTCTCTCTAGATGGGATGTGTTTGTGTTACCGTGCCACTGAAACTCTTTTGGTTTAACACTGCCATGGAGCAACGTGTGAAATTATTGGAATGTTTATTATCCTGCACCCCCCTCTGTTTCTGTCCATGTTCACTAATGTATGCAAGAGCAGGTCTGGTCTGGTTTCTTCTATGTGCTGCAGCATTTTAAAAAATGCAATCGGCACCAGGAGGGTGCTGCATTAGGGTGGACCCCACCTTAAGTGAATGCCGGTCATTTGGTGCACTTGGAACAGCTAAACAGTAGTGTTTGATGATGGTTTCCTCTTCGGCTCTCAAAGCCTTGTACATACCTTGTCGGGATGGATTAGCGTGCAACATCCTAAAACATTGTGTGTATGTACGTTTTACGTTAACAAATCTGAAGACTTGCTCATGTACCTTTTTATAGGAGAAAATGAATATGTAACCACATCTAGTACACTGAATCATGTGTTTGAGAAGAATTATTTGGGAATAGTGTGTGTAAGCCCTTATCGCCTGTGTATGGCTACGTAGTACTGAATCAGATTTTCTTCCACAGATCTGGTCAAAACTTTCATATGTGGCAATGAAGCTGATGCATTTCACTAAATCGAAACAATGCCGTGGTTGGGACGACGTCATTCTCATTTCTTTCAGCTTCTCACTTTTTTGCCCTTGAAGTTACTGTTATAACCCAGTGTCATGGTTTTAAATGGTCAGCTCCCTTCGGTAACAGGTGGCTATATTTTTGTTTCACACTCAAGGACATGGATCGGAAAGGGCAGTACGATGAAACCGAACGAGGGCATATTGTAATAACCATGTCGGCCCAATTGGACTCACTTCAAATGTTTTGGCTTGTATTTCTGAGCCTAGGATAATGGCCCAGGACGTCGATGAGACGGACAGTAGGACAGTGAACAGAGGTTAGACAGAGACCTCATGGCCCATCCAGCCATCGAGTAAACGCTGCTCAATGCGGGACATTATTACTCGATCTGAACAGAGTAATTTGGCACCTTATCCTATTACTCGCATTCTAATGGAATGGAACACGCTGACATTAAAACGGCAGTTTATCACATGAATATAGGGATATGGATGACATGGCAATTAAATCCACAATACTTTCCAATGTTAATCTGTATCATTTGTATCCGCTAGATGACTTTGAAACGTCCACGTTTTGCTCAGGCAGTGGACACTTTGGTTCTCTGAGGCTGTTGTCTCATGACGTATATATTTCCTGTCTTTTTAAAGGCTAGATATTTGGTGACATTCCCGAATATACTCTGGAAACACGACATGCTGGAATGAAAAGCATGCATAATAACAACCTGTTTTGACGGACGTGGAGTTTGTTTAGCTTGAGGAAAGTAATAATACGGCTACGTTTCATTGTAGCTCTTCATTTGCGAGGGCATTTACAGCAGTGTTTGCTTGTTTATATAGCTTCAAAAATGTTAACCCCCTACAGATTGTATTACGGCACGCAGCACTTCACAGCATGAACACTGTTAGCATTTTAAAGCACCGCCGTCTGATACGCTGCTGTTTTTCCGCTGGTGTGAAAATGTGTGAAATGCTCCCGGTTTTTGCTCGCCTCCTTTATTGCCTACCTTTCCTTTTCCCTCTGATCTTGGCCCTTCCTTCACTAGATGTAGAGGGTAGATGGTCTTACCTCCACACTGACACACCTGCTGCTAATACACGCAAGCTTTTTGCTGTGACTCGCAGTGACTCGTAAAACCTCCTATCTGGATATATACGAGCAGAACCCTGCAGCAACTCTGCCGATTCTGGCCCAGTCTCAGTCTTAAGAGTTGGCCCAGTAAGTTGGCCACTCTGCAAATGTGTCCATCTGCAGTCATCTATTTATTTTTGCTCTGAAAGTAAAGTGTGTATATATATACTATCATTATATTACTATTATCATAATGTGTAATATTTTAATGTAAAAAGTCCAAGGATCCCGACCATTTATTAAAAGTAATGGTGTCGGCACAGCTGTAACAGACCCTTACTAAATGTATGATCATTTTTGGCCACATTTTTTTCGCGGTCAACAACAAAACAAAAAACCAAATAAATGACCCAAAGGCTCATTCATTTAGTTTTCGATACAATTCTAATGAAAGTAATCAACATTGTTGAATCATCACCCGGTGCTCGTTTTTTATCACAGACAGCTGGGCGGCTTCACTCTGTTCCCACTGCAAAGAAAGGAGAGCAAGCAAAGTATGCGGGAAGGAGTGAAAGTGTGATTAACTTTATAATCATCCCTTTCATTGATCTGTGAGAAATGAAAAGTAGTGCCATTGTGTGAAAATGACCCTCTCCCCCAACCCCACACCTTCCCCTCTGGCTGGCCCTCTTTTCATGTTGCTGATTGGTGTGGTCGACTGGTTGACTTGCTGGTTGACTAACCTGAAGATCATGAATATACAATGAGGATTGTTTCTTCGGATAGTAATTCATTATCAATGCCTTCGTGATAGGCCTCCAAAAAAGTTGAACCTCTTCTTAAAAACATTTTTAAGAATCCCTCAGTACCTCAATGTTGGCGGTCTGAGGGTAAAATTACATTTGTTGCAGTAGGAATGTCGCTGTAATTAAAATGTGTTTTCTAAATAGATCGTCGTTCCACGGTGATTGGGATTATGTAGGCGAGTTGTGCTAGTTCTGGGCAGCATGATATGAATTGCTCTTTCACATTTAGAACGAAATCCGTCCTGTGGAAAAGCATTTGGATCAAAATTGGGATCATCATATTCCAGTTTTCCAGATTCTTCTAGCCAGAAGACTTCATTGCATACGCTGGTTGTAACGATGCATGACCATATAACTGACACCGGTAGTTAAATGGCAATAATGTCCTCCATAGCACCTCTTAATTATAATACCTGGACCCAAGTATCATTTGATGTGTCCCAGCAGAGAAACTCTGGTGGATATAAAGTGGTGGATATGAAATTCCATGTAATACATGCCTGTCAAACAAATCTAGATGCTGAGCATAAGGAAGGACTGCTTCCATTAATGGCTTTTGGTGATTTTACATGTGTACATTTGGGCGTGTATTTTCTTTTATATCTCTAGATGAAACAACATTCATGATGCCTTGAATGTGAAAACGGCTGGCATTTGCTCTGTCTTTGTGTGTCGGAAAATAACAATATATCGACATCTGTGTGTGCGCATGTGTATGTGTGTATGTGTGTGTTTTGCCAGTGGGGCTTGGCAGAGGCTGATTTAATTCGCTAATTCGAGACAGGCTGGAAGGGTTGCCATGGAAACGGATGCAGCGCGTAAGTGAACCAGGTGTGAGATGCTGGAGTGTGCCTGTGGTCCCTTGTGGTCGGTCTTTTCTGTATCTCTGTCTCCATCTGCCTCATGCGCACACGTGCAAGGAGAACGTAAACATTCAGAGCCCTGTGTCTTGAGCTAAAAGCTCTATAAAGAATGTGTACCATAAGGTAAAACATGCATCGTACAAAGGAATAGGGGGGAAATGAACACACAAATCAAAACGAATATTGATTTTGTGGTTCCCCATTCAATTTGATGTGCCTTTCTCCTTTTTCATTTTCAGATTTTAGTTATTCCCTCATGTCCTACAATATATATTTGGAACCATTTGGTCTAAGGAAACATTGGTTACATTTTTGGTCAGACCCTTTAAATGCATTTCTGTGTGAAGAAGATGAAACTGGTTGAGCTCTACATGTTGATAATGGTATTTTTTTGTTATTTGTTGCACCCACACATAAATAAGCCTATGGAGGTCGATCATGTGATCATGTGACACCTATGAGGTGACTGTACTGGATGACAAAAACTGCATATCAATAAAACATCTCAACTGCTCTCAGCTAAATTTTGAAATTGTGAACAAACATGTTCACAATTGAATGTTGGCCTTCTCTTGATATCGTGCCCTCTCCTCTGAGTTGAGATGGTGAAGATTAGGAAGTCGTGCCTTATCTTACAGTTTTGTTTTACAATCCTCGCCGGCATAAACCAAACATGTCGCTCCAGGTTTATGATCTCTGACCTACAGTTCACCCCAGCTGCATTTGATCTCTCATCGGATCTCTCATTTGAACCCAAGGAGTTTCCTTGGGTTACATAAGCCAATTTCCCTCCCCGGGGGAGGGGCAAGGCTAAAATAGACATGTCTATAATAAAGGAACAAAAACAAGTGTTGGTTTTATGAGGAGTGTTTGCCACTATTGATAACAAAGTCTTGGTATGTGGTCTTCACTTCACGAGGTTAACACACCTCCCTGCTCATCTCCATATCCCCAGCACTGTTTCCACCGTTGTGTTCTCATCAGATAAGACCTAGCACTTTGCCCTGTTCTTTTCAGTGGCTAGCGTCACGCGGTTGCTTTAATTATATGTACAGGGGAAGATGTGCGGGACTATTATTAACTCTCAGTTCTAATTTCCCAATTTGGTTTGCAAGTAATAATCTCACCACTACTGCTCTGTGTCGTACTGTACACTTAATCTTCTCCGTCCCCACTCGCCACACCATGACTGCTTCTTCTCACTGTGGTGTCCTGGTACAAATCTGCACGACAGGTTGTTATGGCACTCTACAGCTTGGCCTACGGTTGTCATCACCAATCTGGGAGTAGTTGAGGAGGGGCCGGGGGTCTTCTGCCTCCTCCATGTACAGAGGAGACTATAGGCAGCATGAGGGGCCTGAGGTGTCATATTCAGCAGTGCCATCTTTGCTCCGCTGTCCGCAGTAAGATGGACCTCCCGCCGTTCCGGAGGTCCTATTTCTGAATCTCTCGTTTCCCTTTTCTCTCTCTCTATCTCTTTTGCATCTCTCTCTCTCTCTCTCTCTCTCTCACATCTCTCTCTCTTTTGCATCTCTCGCTTTCTCTTTCGCATCTCTCTCTCTCATCTCTCTCTCCCTGATCGGTGAGGCGGTGCCGTCTGCATCAGTGCTCCCTGGATGCTCTTCGGTGCCAGAACCTCTCAACATCTGTTACTCTTCATGTCATTCTGGATGACATGGGTTGAATGGGTGTGTATGTGGGGATTTGTGTGTGGGGGGGGGGGGGGGGGGGGGGGGGTGGTTCAACATGCTCAATTACCATTTTTTTGAATTTTTAAAAAGAGAACAGTTCTCCACTTCAACGCCCTTTTTTCGCTCACAGATCACGTAAAATAAACATTTTACATGAATGCATTCTGATTTGATTCAACGATCACCGTACTACACTTGCGTTGATAGCTGTATTGCACCTACTAAAGAGCTGAAGGCATAAAACAAGAGACTCAATGCTTCTCAATACATATGGGCATTGTTATCTCATTTGTTGTAGCCATTTCTCTCCTCCATTGAAACAGTATATGCCAGCTGGATCACTTATTTTCACGTTCAAATGTTGGGTGGCTTGGTGGATCGTGGTGGCTTTTGAAGCACCTCTGACAAAACATCAGACAACTGAGGCTTTGAAGTGGTGGACTGCCTTGGCATACTGGAGTGCTGCTGTGGGCTGTTTTTGACAAGGCTGAATAATGGCTACGAGTGGCCTGTAAAGAGCACTATCATGGCACTTCAGACAGACAGACTGACAAAGACACTGAGAGAGAGAGAGACGTCCCTATACCATACCTACCAAAGACTTTAATAACCGACGGGAATTATGTCAAACTTTGTGATGCTTGATGTGTCTTTCTCATGTATCTGCTTGCTGCACATAGACATTCTAACCGTGCACATGGATGCGTGCTTGCATGTGAAGATAGACCTCATTTTAATCCAGAGTTGGCTCACGTTTCCGCTAATGAACAGCGTTTTCTTGACATGTGTCACTGAG
>OOFB01000862.1:12147-45870 GCA_900323305.1 Trachyrincus murrayi
AGTGTCCTTAGATAATGCTATACAGCAGATAATGCTATACAGACTGCAAATTTACATATTTGCTTAGACCATTGCTTGTTATTTCATAACAAGCAAGCTAAAAGTACAGCCCATTGCTGGCTCTGAACATTTGAATAGAATAGGATTCTCTGTTAATTGGCTGACTGACCTCTGGTTAAAAAACCTAAATGCCTCCAATACAATCATCTTAATTACAATGAGATGGTGGAAGCAAGTTGGGGGAAAAATTGCTTGTGTTAATTGCTACCTTGAGGTTTTTCGGACCAAGACACCGTGGGAAAAAATGTTTTAATGTGGTGACGTACAACCGGATATGCATTGCTAATGATAATGTCATGGTTGGCTAGATGCACTAGGTGTGAGAGAACATGAGTAATGCCAGTGAATAGTACTATGAGTCAACCTTTCTACATGATTCTTTTTAATTGAGGTAACAAGATTGGTAACCCTGAAGAACTATTTTGATGAACAAATAACTCCTTACGAGTTGACAATTTGAAACATAATAACTGTAAAACATTTAGTCCTTGCAAAAGGCTAGAAAATAATAAATCCAACTGTGAATTTTCTATATGAACAGCTTGTATGGCATAACAGCATAAAAGATGTCTTTTCTTTAGAGAGGCCTACTGATTAAATAAGAGTTAATGATTTAATTTCTTTGACGATGCCAACCAAGCTCATTTACTAAATGTGCAGACTGCAACATAATTAAATCAGTTTAGGGAACATATGTACAGGCTGGTAATCTGTGCTAGAGTGCCATCATCTCCCAACATGAGGCAAATCACTGATGTGACATCAAAATGAATAAAGGATTTGCAGATGATAATGATTTTATTTCCATTTATGGAAATTATCAGTCTCTATTTGTATGGCTCTATCTCTACCAGTGATGGCAACAATAATTATATCTTTCAGATAAACAATAATACATATATCTAGGGCACAATTACACACACTATAGTGTATGAGAGAGAGAGAGAGAGAGAGATAAAGAGAGAGGTAAAGAGAAAGAGAGATAAAGATAGAGAGAGAGAGCAAGATAAAGAGCAGAGGGAGGACAAATATAATTGACTTGACTTGAGGACTCCAAGCAGCCACCTTCCTACACCTTCACTGTATGAAGCGTATCACTAATGAACGTTTGCTGCTTAACAATACAACCCCCCCCCCCCCACCCTCATCACTAGCTGTATGAGGGATAAAACAGTAGGTCCCTGAAAGAGCTTCCTGCACACACAGGATGGAGTGTGAGAGGGTAGGGGGGTGATATGGATGTTGGAAGGAAAACAAGACAATGTAATGAAGATGAGGGAACATTCGGGATACAATGGAGGAGTAACGAACAAGGCCTCCCTCGTGAGCGTTTTGTGTGTGTGTGTGTATGTGTGTGCTGTTTTTTCCTGCGTGTTTTGAAGAGCCACCGAAGGGCTCACTTGGGAAGTTCGTCCATCGCGGTTAGCGTGTACAAAAAGCACACCAGACATTTGACATTATGTCATAAACGTATGGAAATGATCATGGTGCCAAGATGAACTGCAGTGGCAGGGAGGCAGGAGACAACTCTGGCAGAGTGGAACACTCATATCCCTTGTTCCCTCATTCCCTACACAGTGAACACTATACAGTACACTATTTAGGGAATTTGGATACTAATGATGCAGAAATCTATCGGTGCGACGTGTATTGGTCACATAAACAATCCAACGCTTAACAACACCTTTGCATAAAGAACCCATATGTGCCGCACCATCTCTATTGGATGAATCCGATGACATGAAATCCACTATGCATCATGGGATATAGTGAGGAAATAAGTGTGCATCAGTTGTACACTTCAGTGCATTATGGGTATTAAGTAGTGCACTATATAGGGAACCAGATTTGTACACTCACATTTCGGACAACACTCCAATTCGAACACAGCCATTAATTTTGAGAGGAATGGTGGAGTGTCCCTTTAAAAGTCAAACACAAGCCAGCGAGGATAGGGAGAAGGCTCCAGCCAATAAGAGGGCTCAATCAGGAGGGATTGAGTACAGGTGTGTGAGGAGGAGAATAAATCAAAGGGGATAGACCCTTTTCACGAAGGCGTCACCATAGGACAAATACAGGTGTCACTCATAACACTAATTATGGGTCTGCTCCTTTTATGTACCAGGGTACGAGTAGCAGACTTTTCTTCACTAACTTTGTCTACTACCAGTGACCTGGTACATAAAAGGAGCAGACCCATTATTAGTGTTATGAGCAACACCTGTGTTTGTCTTACGATGACGCCAGGAGTCGAGCGCCTCCAGGTCAGAAGTGGAAGGCAGCAGAGGCTGTCGAGGTCGCCGAGTCTCGGCTGAGACAGTGCGCTGGTGGGCATGGTGGCACGTGGAAGGGCTGGCCTTGGTAGTAGCACAAAACCGCGCTACAACAAGGGGAAGGATAGGAGGGCCATGATCCAGGAGGAGGTGCGGTCGTCAGTCGAGGAGGAGCCAGCCAGCTGGATAGTTGGAATGTGGCAGCACAAAGCGGCACGAAGCGGAGCCCCACCGCATCCAGTTCTTAATCCAGGCTGTGTATGACATTCTACCGAGCCCGTCCAACTTGCACATCTGGGGGAAGGTCGAGTCACCAGCAAGCCCTCTGTGCCAGAGGAGAGGGACCCTGGAGCATATTCTCAGCTGCTGCTTGAAACCCCTGGGGGAGGGGCGCTACCGTTGGTGTCATGACTAAATCCTCAAGGTCATCGCCAAGTCCTCAAGGTCATCGTCGTCACCATCTGCAAGTGGAATCAACCACTGCAAGTGCATCCGCCCAGCAAAGAAAACCATTGCTTTCATCAAAGCTGGTCAGAGGCCAACAGCAGCTTCCAGGACCTCCTCCTCCGGCCTGCTATCAACAGCACAAGACTGGGAGCTGAAGGTTGACCTGGGGTAGCAACTCAAGTTCCCAGGAAAGATCACAACGTCACAACATTGAGGCCGAACATGGTACTGCTCTCCGAAACCTCAAAGCAGGTCATCCTCTTGGAACTCACCATCCCTTGGGAAGACTGCATCGAGCCAACAAGAGGAAGAGAGGTAAGTACGCCGAGCTGGTGGAGCAGTGCCACTCCAACGGGTGGCAAGCGAGGTGTGAGCCCATCGAAGTAGAGTGCAGAGGGTTCACTGGCCAGTCCCTCTGTAGGGCCTACAACATTCTGGGCATCACAGGAGCAAGCAAGCCAAGGGCCACAAAGATGGTCACAGAGGCAGCTGAAGTTGCCTCAAGGTGGCTGTGGATCGGGAGAGGAGAGTCGTGGGTGAGGTCATGCTACCTGGACACAAGCTGGGTCGCCTGGGCGAGGGTGTCTGTTGCAAGACCCAAAACACCTGATGAACCCAGGATACAACACTGAAGATGTGTCCAGGTGCATCGCAAGATGTATTCTACAAAGGATAGCGAAACGGCCAGCGATACAGTTAATTTCTTGTAACATACTGCATATTTTCCAAGAGGTGGATGTGGTGCATACATACATAGACCCAGTTTTCAGAAGCCTGCTGCAAACAAACCTCCCCAGCACACACAACCTCCATGTTTCTGTCTGCACAGTTTATTAACAAATATTCTCTTAGACATACACACACACACACACACACACATTAAGGTCTTAACAAACTAACCGGGTTATTATTATAGAAAACATTGATAGGATTAAGCCTATGTGGCGCCTGAACCTTTTGTGTGAGTACTTTATCATGTATTGTAAGAAGGCTCTGCTACAACTCCCAGCCATTTGAAGGACACGCTTGTAAGCAGAATCATATTAGCCCTGTGTTTCTTGATGGGATTAATAGGAGAAGGTGTTGATTAAAAGAAGCAACTCGTGGGGAAGCCACAACTGGCCTTTCAATTGGGCGAGGGGGGGGAGGATACGCAGGGCCAGATGGATTGGGACAGAACATATTGAAGGGTAATCACGCTCTGTCTGTCCCGGGTCCCTGAAGATCTTAAAGGTACATTAGATGGAACAAATGTTCTTATTTAAGTGTCATCCCCAGAAACACCGAGCTTCATACGCCATTGGCTAATTGGGAATATTTTTTCCTGACGGATGTTTTAGACGTCAGTTTAGATTGTATTTTTATTACGGTGTGATCTTAATCTATCTCTTTTCCGGCTCATTTCAGTGAACTGGCCAGAATTGAGAATGAATGGTAAACTTAACATCCCATGTTTCTGAGACAGACTATGGAGACATTATGTGAACAAAGGAGTCATTATCGTTCATGTTTCATCATATTTATCTCATTAATGTCAAACAAGTATCATAGACTAGCTGGTAGTGCCATACTAAATATTACACTGTGTTTTACAAGTCTATAATAATTAGCTAATCATTTACAGCATGTTGACTCCAGCGTAATTAAAACCAGAGGTAAACATGCATGTCTGACTGATGATTGCAATTATCAGTTATGTTTTCTTGCCTTATTTCAGTCTATCCATCAGTCAAAAAAATTAAGTACTGAGGCTTTTTTTTGCTGTCAGGTACGCTGTCAAGTAAGTGATAATGCTACGTGGACTTATGTCACCCCGTGATGTCACCCATTGGTTCACACACAGCCGTTATGAAGCCGTAGATTTCACGTTACGGGCGCCGCCATTGCTTGAGATTTTTGCAACCAGCAGCGGAAACTATCCATATTTGGCACATTGAGGGCGAGAATTTAATGGCCGCCTCGCAGTAGTCTATGGCCAAAACGCATTAATATTATTAACTTTAACAAATATAAACTTTTTCATGAAATAAAACCGGACCTCTCAAAATACATAATATGGAGATGAACTAGCCACTGAGATCCTAACCCTACCACGAGCCCTACCAAACTACCACGAGCCAACTATAGGCCATCAGAGGAACTACACATTCGCTTCTGCCAGACCCCTGCTAGTTGAGATGAAGGCTAGTAAAGAATGTGCATTATTATGGCCAGTGGTGGCTGGCCCTGATTGGCTCCCAAAAACTAATGAAAAAGAATGATTACTTTTTTTTCAAAACTTCTATTTTTTGTTGAAAACACTAGTGTGTGGGTGTTACCATTTAATCATACAAAGTATAGTGGTTCTAGTCAAGCCCATAGGCTACTGCCGCTATATTTGTCAGTGTTTTTTTGTGTCCGAGAACCTTAACCCTCTCTCGGACACCAACCATCAACCGCTGGCCAGACGGAGCTCTGTTTTGGGTTTCCCATGGCTTAGACTACACAATCCAGTTCCTTTTGTCATGCATGTCTCACGTCCACTATAGATTCCCAAGCACCTGTTCCCCTTAACATGGACGATATCCTTGACCTGTCCCAAGTTCCGTCTGACTATCATGACCTCAAAGAGGTTTTTAGTAAGTCTTGTGCCACAACACTGCCACCTCACCGTCCATATAACTGGGCTATCGACCTCCTTGCTACCTCACCCCCTCGAGGCCATTTTTATTCTCTCTCTGGGCCAGCTCTATGGACAAATACATCCGGGAGTCTCTTGATACTGGCATCATTCGACCCTCTTCGTCCCCAGCAGGAGCTGGGTTTTACTTTGTGGATACGAAGGACAAGACACTCAAGTCCCTGCATCGACTATCGTGGTCTGAATGATATTACCCTGAAGAATTGTTATCCCCTGCCATTTATCTCCACTGCTTTAAAACATCTGAAAGGCACCACCATCTTTACTAAGCTCCACTTGCGGAATGCATACCATCTAGTCCGCATTCGACAGGGAGATGAGTGGACTTTACTTTACTACAAGTATTTAGTTATGCCTTTTGGCCTGACTAACGCCCCTGTAGTGTTTCAGGCCCTAGGTAACGATGTGCTCAGGGACATGTTACAGCTTTGTTTTTGTTTATCTGGACGATATTTGAATTTTTTTTCTCAGTCAGAACAGGAACACTTTAGATATGACTGCCAGTTTTTTGGTTGCTTTTGTTAATCCTTTTCTTCTTGATGAATTCAAGTAAAGACTTTTTTTGTTTAAACCTTTTCTGAGTCTGCATTTGAGTCCGGAACCTGATCCTCACAATTTCATTTTTTTTATTATATATGGCCTATATCGTGATTGATTTAAAAGTACAACTGTCTTCTTTTCAATTTTAGGTTTAGAAATTTCAGACAATGTTGACTGAGACAATTAAATATGCCAAGTGTTCCAATCAGTGGTTTAGAATGCCAAATGTCACGTAATCAGAAGGCACCATTCATTATTGGGTTTCTTTGGCAAATCATGATTTACTGTCACTTCAAGAAATGTTAATTCAAAATAACCTTTTAATTTGTACCCTGGCATTGGGGTTTTCATGTGAAAGCATTATTATATGAAGCCACTAGTCGTTATTTTGAGATGGCAACAGCTTTGCAATTAATCAAAAAATTAATGGCAATTGTATTGCCATAAAAATGAATCTGATTAGAGAACAAAAAATCAATCATTGTCCTATTATATAAAATGCCCATTGCTTAGAGAATAAAAATCTTAAAATGTAATGTGAATGTAGGCTTTTCTAGAGCATTTAAAACTAAATTCTGTGTTCCAAGCATGTAGGTTTCTCTCCACATAGCCCTGTTACTTATGAGGCCAAATAGTAGAACTTTATTTTTATTATACTTATTTTTATTATACCTAACTTCAGCATGTCCTGAAAGAGAGGAGACGGTTATATATGGGCAATTATAGCTAAGTTAACTAAAATGTATACTTTTTTGGCATCTGCATCTTTGGCTACTCACGTCATCTACTGAACGAATAAGTGCTGGGGTCCACTTATACAGGGTGTCAATTCATCATATGTGGTTAATTTTTAATCAACTGGAGGGTTTTTCAAGACCATTTGAAAATCGTCCAAATGGCTGCCTTGGGACTGGCTCTCGAGAGCAAGAAATTAACTCAGCTAGAGTCTGTTTTATGTTGAACCCGAGGTCAGCACATCTGCAGTTGAACAAGTCTTATCAGACATATCCTTAAATTTGTCTGGACAAGCTCTGCCCATGAACATGCATTATGAAAGGAGATTGCCGTCTCTGGTTAATCGGGGATGACCTCACTTACTCACCAAACGTCGGATTTCACTGACGGAACTGTCAAAATATGACACGCAACAATACGTGTCTATGTGCTTTTCTTTTTATTTCTTTTTTTTCGCACTTATCACACCACTACACACTGCTATGCATCTGGTTCAATACATGTTTAGCCAACGCGTTTAACATTGACGTTATGTCGTGCTAACATGAAGGCTGCAATTTATAGTTAAGAAGCATTTTGTCAATTCAAATAATATTTTTTTCCCTTTAGGAACCTAATGTGTGTGAAAGTGCCAGTGCATACATCACACAGGACGAGTCAGTAAACGATGACGATGTACAAAAAATTATTTTAAGATGAGTCCTCCCCCAATCCTCAATAGTGCAAACGCCACGTTTACTCTTTTGCACATCCTAATTTCGTCTACAATGTTAAAAGTAGATAAACAGACACATACATATGGACACCGTTTTCTAGCTTTCAAGTAAGGCCTATACACATAACAAATAGATGAGTGTGTGTGTAAAATGTTTCCTCTCAGTATGACTGAACATACTACATGTCATGTCATGCAAAAACATCATACAAAACAATTAAGGGATTTCAACTGGTCAAAGTTTTTCATTACACTTTTTTTTCTCAACGACCCTCTCACAATCGGCACATTCGGCTATCAGCTGTCTAGCATTAACGGCTGAACCACATCCAAACAAAACTTCAGGTGGGGTCCTTGTATATCACCAGCTTGGTATTACTGACACCTGACTTGCGCAATTCCTTCCACCACCCCAACCTCTGTAGGTTTATTGTTCGGGAGTCTGTTGCCTGATTTATGCTACAGTATCATATGGCTAATGCTCTTGTCTGCGCAGAGAATATGAGAATCCTGTGTGCTATTTATATCCCCTGGAGGGGGGGGCATACATAAAAACTGTTTATTGTGCATATCTTATCATGCTCCTGTTAGTATTTGAACACACCATATGCCACATTCTGTGTTGGATTGAGCTTTCACTCTTCAGGGAATCTTAACTTTCATATTTATATTGAAGTTAGCTACTGTAAAGAGACATCACGTCTGGTTACATCATTATCTATTGATGAAATGGAAACTGCATTTAGATATTATACAATTCACAAAAACGTATTTTCTAATTATTCAATGCAGGTGTAAAGCAAAGGGAGCTAGATTCTGCACACAAAACCAGATACATGCCATTGCTTCGGCTTTCAGTTTTACATCGCTAGACCAACTGCGGATTGTCCCATATAGTTCCCCACCTAAGATCGCGATGGATCAATCAAGTCAAGTTCTTGACTTGATTGATTATTTGGAATAATTGTAATCATTAAAGAAAACATTGCTTCTTCTTGCATCATTATTATGTCGAATGGTAGGTGAATATGCCTTTTCAATCAATACTACAAATACTGTTGAAATGACATCTTGGTGCAGTTGGGATACAACACCAGCACTTGACCATTTAAGGAATTTCAAGAACACACTAGTATGGCAGTACAAAGCATCCCAGTTAGAGTTTAATTAATAGTCTGTTGGTCAACAGCACATTTCAATCTATATATTAAAAGGTTGAAATGTCTTATTTATTTATGAAGAGATATAATCCTCTATAATGGAGGATGACCAAGATACAACCTTTGGACCTTTTGTGTGCAATTCTGTACAAATATGCAAGGTTTTGAAAAAGGTTTTGAATTGAACTTGTATTCAAGGTTTGCCACATTGTCAGCATTATAAAAGATTGGATGAAGTTAGATAAAAGCCTGAATATTCATTTGTAATACAGAATTGTGAGGTTAGAGCAGTACATTCAAAAGTGTAGCAACCTTGATTTCCTCTCTTTCCTCCCATCTCCTGAGCTGTGATGTTGTTTATTTGCAAGGGGTTAGCACACCGCACAAACGGTTCTCTTCACACACGATGGCATCCAGCTGGAGATGGCTCGCCCACGCTCCGCTAGCCTGCTGCACGTCAACACAGCCCTGCTTGCTCACTCACCTGTTGCTGATCATGTGACGGAGGATGTGCGGAGGCTCTGCACATCTGTATGTCATGGCTCCTGTTTACCCAATCACGAGAGCTAGTTAATTTATTATTTTTTATCCTGCATCAACATTTAGCACATCATTTTAACACATTATTTTTGTACTTTCATGCATGCCATGTGCATCATAAGATTTAACATTGAGGCATGCACTGACTCCTCCTGTGTGATGTAGTTTGTCTCCGTGTTTTTTTAATTTTTATTATGAACCAGGTTCCTTACACTTTGATGAGGCTGTGAGGGAATGCAGGGGGATTGTCTCTGTCAGCTGGAGGCCATGCCGGCCCTATGGGGGACTAATCACATGAAAGGCTAAAATATGATATGATAAGAACACCATCCTGTGAGGCAGTGGAGCCGGCTCATTAAATAATCACAGTGGAAACCGTCATCAGTGGCTGCAAGATTAGTCATCACTCAGGTACGCGTGTGATGGATGTTGGGGAGTTGGGGATGTTGTGGTGGTGTGGTGGTGGTGTGGGGTACATAATGAGTAATGTCAAACAATGGAAGCCACAAGAGCAAAGCCAAAGATGGCTCACAAAGGCACTGTGCGTCTCTTACAGTACATATGTAGTGACGTCTCGAGTGCCCGTAGCCGTTAAAACAGAGACACTTATTCAGGCCTTGAAAAGAATACAAGAATTCAAAATGTTTTAGTAGTTTCTCAGAATTACATTTTTGCCTTGCTTTTGTTTGAAAAAAGAAAAGTGTTTCAAATGCGTCTGTTTCATTGTCTTTGTGCCATGGATTAAAACAAATATAATTGGCAAATGCTCAATTCAGACTCATCTTATATTGGCTAATGAAAAATGAAAGGGACATTATTGGGGGAAATGCTAATTCAAAATGGTGTGTATTTCAACATGATTTGCAAAGTTACATGACACCAGTTATTTTACACAATACACACCTAATTCACAATAACATAAATGTTCACACAATGTGTATTTTTTGTGCTGATACATGGGTATTTCAAATAAATCTAAACTATTCTTTCAAGTTAGCTGTTGCTGGCTTTCAAGGCTAATTCTATTTCCCATATTACTGATAATATCACTACATTACTGTAAGGGCAAGTAAAAGATTTACAAAATCACACCAAGCCCAACACTGTAATTGGCCACACAAAATTGGTGCTTAAGTAGCATAGGTAAATTACTAGTGTGTATTCACAGCTTTCAAATGACAAAATAGTTACCTTAATTATTCATACTAGACAACATGTATTCGTACTACACAACCTATAATCAAAACTATTCATAGGCACATAGTGCATGACTTTATTACATTACATTACATTTATATTGGTATTTAAACTGGCAGTTGACACTTACTTAACCATTGTCATAGTTACAAAAAACATATCTAACACAATATGTACCATGCAGTTATGATACAGTAGCAGGAAGACCATGACAAGAAACATTCTATGACCATGTGAGCCTTCTGTCTCTCTTGTTGAAATATATATATACACACGTATATATATATACACACACACACACAAATGTGTAGCATTTGTGTGTGTGTACAGAGTCAGTACAGAGTACACTCTGTACTGATGGCCATGAGAAGGGAGACTAAATAGTCATTTTTAATCTATCCAAGAGATTGTGAGATAGGACTGCATATATACTCTAAATGTCCCTCTGGGGCATGTGGTGCTAGCTCTCGGATGTGATGGAGCCCACGGGGCCTCTTGGAGAGAGCTCTACCCTCCAGGCGTAGATGGAGCGTGGAGGAGTACTCACAGATCACTGGGGTGAGCACTGATGCTCCCTTTTTTTTTTTACCTCTGCAAGGCCTCTCTAGACATGAATGTGACCATAAAGCAAGAAATTATTCCTTCTCATTATCAGACTGAGATTATGACAGGAAATGGGAACTTGGCAGAGCCAAAGCATAAAAGAATAGAGAAGGTTTCTTTAACTTTCAAACTGAGCAATCAGAAAATAATGGTCTCGTTAGAACAGGGGCTTTGAAGTGATCCAAACTCTCTTTAGCAGGTCATTCCAGGTCATAGGGTTGCCGGAATCCAGCCGACAGTGGGCCTTAGGCCAACAAACCACGGAATGGCGTAACTGAGCATCGCACGATCACATCCGCAAACAACTCCCACCTATATGGGCAATTAAGGTCTCCGATTAGTCCAAGCTGCGTGTCTGTTGAGGTCAGAGACATAAAACATAGTACTCCTGGAGGAGATAGGAAATAATAGCCCTACACAGACAGGAGCAGGATGTCAGGAATCAAGCCGGGTCGTTGGAGCTGTGAAACAATGGCTTAAAAAATGAGGCCGTAATATTCTTGGCATATATTCAGAAGCATTATGTACATTACAATTCAGGTTGACATTACATAGACCTGATTAGAAATAAAAAATACTATTGACTTGTGTCATGTCAAGTTTTAATTTCAAATGTTACTTAATAGCCTAATAGCACAGCATTGTAACATACCATAGGTCCCCTAAATCCGTCACATTGTTGAAGGTTGAACCATCCACTGCATTATCGCTCAAGGGCTAATAGAGCTTGTGGCATGTGTACAGATAACATTTCCTCAAGCATACACACGTCTAAATCCCCTCATCAATGTTTCCCACACCAGGTTGTTAGGGGAGAACCCAGGTCAAAGACTTGTTAGATCTCAATCTCGGTCAATTTACACCGGATGGCGGCTTAGCGCGATACAATCAACAACCTCCGGGCACCGGGGCATGGATGGCTAATTAATTAACTTGGCTACACTCTGGCAAAGCAGCCAAGAGTTTATGTGTCGCCATTGTTTCGTCAGTCTTTAATAAACAGATCAGGGCTTTCAGAGCAACATATTACCAAACCAAAAAAATGTATAACACCACAGGAGATTCTGAAAAACAGAAAAATCATAACGCCTGTGTGGGAGTATAACAGCAAGAAGTCACCCATTACAAAAAAAAAACAGCTTTTTTTTTACATGGGCTTCCATTGTCGATATGAAGACAAAGGATGCATGTGAGCCGGTGTGGCAAGTCACCATAGATCCACATTAAGAGGCCGACGGACAGAGCAGATGTAAATCCTCCCTGTCAGAGCCACAGAGACCCTTGGTGCCTCATTGGAATTCTTGTCGGTCGCTCACAGTACCCAGAGCACATTTATTTAATTTCCGTACACTCAATCCCTTTCATTTGCATGCTCTCCGGGTCGGCACACATACACACACACAACATGCACCATCTCTGGTTCCACAACTACACCCTATGCTAGAGGGGAGAAAGCCACCATGGAGAGCACGAACCAGGTAATCTGTGTACAATAGCAATTAGGCTGCCGATTACGTTACTGACAATTGAACTGCTTTCATCAATATACCACGGGCTACGGCACCGCGACGTTCGTTCCTCACATAGGACTAGCTATAGACCGCCGTGTGAAAAACAAGCGTTCAACCCACGTAGCATCTTCAATGTGTCATCTATTAGCGGTGGTGAAAGCTTCATCTCCTGCACACACTTTCCTCCAGACTAGACAACAACCCCTGGGTGACAGAGATGTCAAACCTGGTGATTAGCTGTGTAACTTTGCTTTGTTGGTGATCCAAGGCTATTATAAAAGCGTTTGAGCAATGTCAGCTTTTTTCCGCAGGTGTCCCAAGTTTTTTTTTTCCTCTCTCTCTCTCTCTCTCTCTCTCTCTGTCTCTCTCCCCCCCTTCTCTGAAAGTCTCATTAAATTTATGCAAATTACATTCTCATCCACTGAAACATGCAAATGCGGTGCTCATCCTTTGAGTTAGAGAGGATGGGAGTTGGCAGGAGGCTTTGTAGAAAGTATATATTTCCCTCACACTGGACAGACAAAAAAATATGTGGTTTGTAAATATCTCATCCATTTCTCAACCTGTCTCTTTAAAACAATAACAACAACAAAAAGCTGTGCATTTCCATTTACCAATCCACAAACAATACTGGAGCACTAGGCCTAATGCCTAGGTGCGGCTGTGGTAACATGTCTTCCAAACATACTTTGCAATATCTTCCAAGCAAAAGCTTGTCTTTTATATCCAAATTTGGAGTGATACTCTAATTTGCTCCACTATCTACACACTACAGTGTTGTTTGATAGTTCCAGGGCCCAACATCAAGCCAAGTGATAAGATGAAGACAAATGTTTCATGAATGCAATAATTGTGAGACAGTACATGGCATTTTACAGAACAAATAGATATTTAGTTAGTATTCTTTTTGGGGCATGTGTGGATATTGACATTTAAAGGGTTTCTGGGTTAGGGTTTACTCTGACTTTACAATGCTGTTCCATGGTTATTAATAATATAGTTATTCATTAATATGTAACTATGCAGGGACTTAACTGATTAATGATCAATGATAATTCGACGCTCTCAGGTGATCTCTGTGTAGAATCGTAAACTTTCCAGTTACTGCTAATATTGAGCAATATTCTCCATCTCAAAATCAGAACACCAGGTCTAATGCCCTGCACCAATCAGAACCTCATATATATTGGCCTGAACCAATCAACAGCCCCAGACCTACCCTGATTGATGAAGAAAGAGTTGCCAGAAAGAAGCCAGAAGGATTGTACCTAAATATACACACTGATGTACTAAAATACTCCCTGATGCTGCTGGTTCAGCTGTCACTCTCTCAGATGACCCGCAACCCCCTTCACACCCTGTGGCCTGCCCTAAATGTATTTAGTTTACAGTGTGCTAGCCACAAAGTTATGGAAATAATTCCTTGACTGACCTGAGGTAGTATAATAAACATACATCCCATAATAACCTACATTATGGGATTTAAGCCAGCAAATCTCCTGTCTTCTACACTCCCTAAGCTGTCTGACAGAAACAGGCTGATAGACAGATTTGAGACAAAGCCAGGAGAGAGAGACTATTCAAATAATATATAACAACAATATGATATAATAATAGTATGATATAATAACAATAATAATAATAATAATAATAATAATAATAATAAAGTCCATTCATATTAACAAACGCTCCCCCGGCCGGTCTATTTCCACGGTGACACAGGGCACTCTGCTCCATGTTGTGGTTGGTACAGGAAGTGTGGTTGGTACAGGAAGTGAGCCACACCCCCTCCTCATTGGAGGGGGTGTTTAAGAGGGACGTGGCTAGCGGCGGGCTTAACTACAATATCACGTAGGATTGCTGCGTGGACGTCAGTGGCTAGTGGCTTTCAGATCCATTCAGAGTCCGACTCGGTTATGGCAGAGCTTCAATGTAGCCTAAAGGTTTCTGAAGACACGGCTTCCATAGTATGAGAGTAGGCCTACTTCCAATTATCACAAAGCAAATAGGTGGTTTGAACATTGTGCAAAGTTTTGATGAAATTGCACGGCAGGACTAGTGCTATTCACCGGAAGAGAAATCACAAAGGCGCTATTGTGGGTGACGGATCGCCATAAAAAGAAAAAACATTGCTACCTGTTCTATCATGTTTATTAAATTACCAAACCCGTTATTATTAGTAGGTAGAGATTTTTGGTATCTTTTGGCCTTGTTTAAACATTAAAATAGATGATAAATACGTACATTATTAAAACCTTATTTCTATGGCCGCAACTGACTAGTGGGAGCGCCACCATGGAAAACTAAATCCTGGGGAGAACCCTAGAACATTTAATAAATATTACTATGACAACCAGTTAGTTTAAAGTCTGTCTCTCACACTGAACAGAAGGTGTCGAAGTGGCCATGCCATTTTGATGATGGCTACCGTTACCTCAACTGAAGTGTTGATGTGAAGCACTCTCGGACTGAGGGATGTCTTGCGCCCTTACATATTTTGTTTTATTTTATCCCTGGGATATCACTGGGATATTCGGATGAAATGTAACCTAACCTTCTACCTGCAAATATGGGCATTTCAGTTTTTTTTATATATTTTTTTATTAGAAAAAAGAAGAATTCAAATCCTGAATTGAGATTTGAATACCTAGCCTACCTAACGAACGAATATCAGAATATTTGGGCTCAGCACTAATCAATAATCAATACAGCGAAACAACTAACTCAATGCTTTAAATAAAGAGGCAGACATAAGAGGAAGAACATTTACATTTCGGCCCCTGCACTTCTGAACTGATTCTGGCGCCCCTGCCTCTGACGCAGCGGATTATGACGTCTACTGCATCTCTGTGGTGCAGCGGAGAATGCTGTTGGTTATCAGTTCTGGAAACCCGGGTTCAATACCCGCCGAGACTGCTCTCCAAGGGAACCTGACCTAACAAAGTCACTTTGGAAATCAAACTTCATATGAATTGTAATGCCAACTATAAACTCTGACCAAAACATAGACATTGTCTCAGTGGCGCAGTGGAGACAGCTGTTGCTTATGTGTTCTGGAGACCTGGGTCCAAGTCCCACTGACACTGGTCTCAATGGAATCCTCATGTGATTTTTTCAACGTAACCATGTCATGTGAATTGTAATTATAACCTCTGACCATGTCATTGACATTCTCTTGGTGGCACAATGGAGACAGCTGTCAGTTCTTAGTTCTGGGGAAAGTGGTTCAAGTCCCGCTGAGGCCACTCTCCATGGAAACGTAATGATGTCATGCTAATTATAATGTCAAATATAACCTCCGACCAGATCATAGCTGCCGTCTCGGTGGCGCAGCAGTTATCAGCTCTGGAGACCTGGGTTCAAGTCCTGCCGAGGCCGCTCGCAAACCTAACGTAAAGATGTCATAGTTAACAATGTCAGGTGAATTGTAAAATCAATTATAACCTCCACCAGATCATAGCAATTGTCTTGGTGGCGCAGCAGAGATAGCAGTTGGTTATCAGTTCTGGGAGCAGGTTAAAATCCTGCTGAGGGGGGTCTCCATTGAAACCTAATGTAATGTTGACATTTTGGAAATGTAACGATGTCATGTGATCATTAATGTCAATTCTAACCTCCAATCAAATCGCACCTGTCGTCTTGGTGGTGCAGCAGAGAAAGCTGTTGCTTATCAGCTTTGGAGACCTGTGTTCAAGTCCCACCTAGGGAATGTCATCTTACCTTTTTTTTCTCATTCCCTTCTTTTTTTCAATTTTGTCGTTCTCTCCATATTTTTTTAGCAATTTTCTCATTCTGTCCATCTTTTTTCTCATTCTCTCCATCTTTTTCTCTCCTTTTTCTAAATTTTCTCGTTCTCTCCATCTTTTTTCCATCATAAACAGATAACAGATAAAATATGGAGAATGAGAAAATCAAAAAAAAGAGGACAAAAAAGATGGAGAGAACGAGCAAATCGAGAAAAAAGAGGGAAAAAAGATGGAGCAAACGAGAAAATGGAAAAAGAGGGCAAAAAAGATGAAGAGAACTAGAAAATCTAAAAAAGAGAGAAAATCTAGGAAAAAGGAGGGAAAAGATGTACAGAATGATAATGTAAAAAAAAGAGGCCAAAAAAGATGGAGAGAATGAGAAAAAGGAGAGAGAAAAAAAGATGGAGCGAACGAGAAAATGGAGGGCAGAAGTGGGCATGTCCAGAGAGGAAGAGGTGGGGTTTGGGATGCCAATCGCCTTGAAACAAAACAGAAGAACAAGAAGAAGCTTGAGCACACGCCATAAAATAGCTTTTTCAGTTTTCAGGTTTCCGAGTTTTCTAGTATTGACGGTACGACTCGATTCAAATATACGTCAAAGTCAAAGTGTTTTATTGATCACTTGCACAGTATAACACAGGGTTATTCTAAACAGTGAAATTATTGTGACATGGCAAGCTCACAATACGTAGAAGAGTCACAAGTAGTTGCAAAAATTGAAATAAATATAAAAAATATACATAATAGAAATATATATATACATAATAAAAATTAAAATAAATAAACACTAGCATTATAAGTATTCTAAATATAAAGTATAAAGTGGAGGAGTGCCGATAGATATGTACATTAAATTAGGTTAAGTGACCAGGGCATATTTTCCATTGATCAATATGATCAATAGGTTACTGTTGCTGGTTGAGAAGCCTGATGGCCTGTGGGAAAATAACTGTTTGTGAGTCTGATAGTCCGTGCCCGAATGCTCCGGTAACATCGGCAGAAGGCAGCATTGTGAACAGTCCAAAGCCTGGGTGGCTGAAGTCTTTTGTGATTTTCCGTGCTTTCCTAAGGCATCGTGTGTGGTAGATGCCTTGCACGGAGGGGAGTTGGCAACCGATGATACGCTGTCTTCACCACCCTCTGGAAGACCTTAAGGTCGGCAGCGGTGCAGCTGCCGTACCAGGCAGTGATGCAGCCAGAGAGGATGCTCTCAATGGTGCACCTGTAAATGTTCGTCAGAGTTTTGGCAGACATGCCAAACTTCTTGAGTCTCCTAGAAAATAGGAAGGGTGTCCAAGGTGTCAGGAAGGGTGGAGCAGATGTGGGTTCTGACTAGCCACTCAAAGCACTTCATGATGGAAGTCAGTGCTACAGGGCGGTAGTCATTGAGGCAGGTGATGGAAGGTTTCTTTGGTATGGGGACAATGGTGGTCTGTTTGAAGCAGGTGGGGACTGTAGACTGGTTCAGGGAGAGGTTGAATATAGAGGTGAATACCTCCGCTAGCTGGTCAGCACACACTCTGAGGACACGGCCTGGAATGCCATCTGACCCTGGTGACTTGTGTGGGTTTACTCCTTTAAAAGCTTGCCTCACGTCAGCCGTAGTTAGGGACAGGGTGCAGTCGTCCTGGTCCTCAGCTAGCCTCACAGAAGGAATGGTGTTGCTCGCCTCAAACTGATGAAATTTAGGCAAAACTTTCCTCATATTAGCCCTATTGAAGTCGCCAACAACAATAGAAGCTGCCTCAGGGTGAGCGTTCTCCAGTCCATTGATAACTCTGTATAGGTCCTCTAGCGCTCACATTTTATCCACCTTTTATCCACCTGCGGGGGTATGTATCTGCATAGGATACCGGCACGTTTGCCTTTCTTCTTTCTCCTCTGTCGGCGTGTTAGTAAACCAATCGGCGGCAGGACAAAAGGGATCGCGGCACGTACTTCGGTAAGTCGAGAAAAAGTGTGACGAACGAACTTCCAAAAGTTCTTGTCAATCATACTGTATGAGCAACACTGCAGTACATACAAAAATAAAAGCTAAACAAACAAAAACAAAAAACTACGTATTGAGTGCAGAGCCATTGTCAGTGCGGCGCAGGTTTACCACAGACTATTACTACTGCGATCAAGAATATGAGATAAGACTATAAGAACAGGCAACGACGTCATGGCGCATTGCATTCTGGGCACTTTTGGACCTGTCACCGATTCACATTGCAAATTCACAGCAAGGCTGTTTGTCTTTCTGGAATGGAGGACTACTACCAATACTAGTACCAAAATGAATCAATATTATGTTACACAAATAGAGAGAATCAGAATTGAAGTAATTTTCCATCATTTATTATGGTAACAAGTGGTACACTGTTAATGCAGTCTACATCACAAGGGGTTTTATGTAAAGAGTATATAGTTTAACTAGATGGTTTCATAACACTGGGGGACACATGGTTGGCATCCCAAACGCCTCTTCCTCTCTGGACATGCCCACTGTGCTAACCCCGCCCCCACGTTGAAAGGAAAACAAGTATTGAAAAAAAAGTTTTGTAAACGCAAAAAAAGTTTTGTAAACACAAAAGAAGTTTTGTAAATGCAAAAAAAGTATTGTAAATGCAAAAAAGTTGTCATTTCCTTGCAAACATCCAAACAACTATTTAAAGTATTTATTTTGTTGTTTACAATACTTCCATTTACAATACTTCGGTTTCATTTGCAATTATACTTACGTTTACAATATTTCCTGGCCTCATTTTGACTCAATTTGGAAATCTAACAATGTCATGTAAATTGTAATGTCAATTATAATCTTCAACCAGATCAACTCCAGCATATAGGTGGCGCAGTGGAGAGAGCTGCTGGTTATCAGCTCTGGAGACCAGAGTTCAAGTCCCGCAATAGGAGCTGTCCATGGAAACATAATGTGATAATTTCATTATGGAATCTTTTTTCTCATTTGAATCATTCCCTGCATAGTTTTAGGTTTCCATCGAGAGTGGCCTAGGTGGGACTTAAACCCAGGACCTGATCTTGGTGCAAAGAAAACAACATTTTTCAACTTAGCTACATATTGTTTAAAATTTAAATCCAGATAGTTAAATTATTTAGCTGGGGACCTCTTGACCTGCAGTCAAAGTGCCCGTGGCACTGAGCTATAACCCCTTTAGTATTCACTGTTAGGGCTAGTTAGGTTAGTGTTAGTAGTAGGCAGTGGCAAATCCTCAGGGCCTTCAGGGTATTCAGAGAATATGTATCTTTTTCTTTGCTCCAGGGTATTCTCTGGGTATTCTTGAAGGTCCTGCTACGTCAGCATTGATCAGCATTGGCCCCTGTGATTAGCAAAGGGTTAGCTAGTAGTAGTGGTAATATCACTGTCACCAAGTTACTATTAACACATAAGCAGGAGAACAAGAGGAAAACAAGCTCAAAATAAATACATAATTAATTAATATTCAGCTTGATTGTGATTTTTGGTCGGAACAATTCACTGCTTTCTTGATATTGGTGGGGACATGTCCCTAGCGTCCCTACTAAAAACTACACCTATGGCTAAATTACTAAATGTAAATGTGTGAGATTGAGTACGTGTGTGAGAGAGTGTGTGTGTGTGTGTGTGTGTGTGTGTGTATACACCCTTCTTATTGGCCTCATGGACTCACACATCAAATGTTACTTTCCGTCTGGTGCTTGAGGATACTACCACCTTGTCTGTGTGTATTACATTGACCAGTGAGTTTTATAGAAAAAAGCTTTATAGAAAATACATTTTACTTGCAATCACCATTTCAATACTATCATTTGATTGTATTTCATGCAAGCCAGAGTCAAAAAGGTTACAAACTAGTTGTATTGAACTTACAAAATAGCCTAATATCCTGCCAGGTTCATTCTTGCCTGCAGCCCCTAACTTTTTTTCCTGCCCATACTGTGTGTGTGTGTGCCCTCCACAATTCCACCCATGCCTCTGGTGTTGGCCACACATAATGTCTTTACAACCACACTGTTGACGCCTCTAGTGCAACTGCACTGTGGCATCAGTCGAACAGCCCCAGAGACTAGCTGTGTATCGCCACTCCCCCCTCCCCCCTCTGCAATCTTGCTGGGTTTCTAGTAGGGAACCAGCCTCCCCAAGCTCTGGTTCTGGCTGGAATAGATATCAAAGCCACCCCCACCCACCCCCGGGTTTAAACTAATAAGATTAGCCCTTCTTACTGGCTTCTTTAGCAGTGTTCAATTGGCTCACATCTATCTATGGAGAGCAGTCATGAGCTGATGATGGAGGAATGAGGTGACACAATTGGCTGCGGTAAAAGTGGCTGTGAGTAACGTCTAGTGAAGTTGATGATCAGACAGACATCATTTCATTCAGATTAAGTCATTAAGGGCTGAACTATGTGGATGTTCTACAGTTGACAGTTGTTTATTGTGATTTCATGATTAACTATATCATTTAGGCCTATAATTCATATTTAGTTATTATTAGTATACTATTAATTAAAGCTGAATTACCTAACTTTTTTTAATACCATGTTTAGTCAGTAGATGGCAGACTACGGTGTAAACATCACCCCCAATGCCCCCCTCCCCTCACGCTCTCACTTGTCTTTCGTGCAGCTATCACGTCCACTAAACCAAAGACAAGGACAGTACAATTAATTTGGACTATCCAAGTAAAGTGAAATAATCGCAGTAGTTGAGTGTTTACTATTGATCATCTACAGATAATCTATGGGACAATTAAAAACATCGGATTTGGGGAGAAAACTATCATAACATACCCCACACCACAGCATAATCTGGCAAAAGAATGTGAAGTTACAGAGAATAATGTTACAGCTTTCAGGGAGCAGGTAAGCTAACGCTAGCTAACAAAACACCACCTCTCAGTCAATGTATAGCATGTGTGAGGTTAGATGGGTAGAGAGTGAAATCGGCTGGTAGAATCCCAAAGCAGTCGCATGAGGTAATGGGTAGAGCGAGAAATCTGCCTGCCTTGGTTTTGAGTCGGATTTTGTAGTTACTGCAATTTTTATGCAGTATTTTCTATAAAACAAAGCAAAATTTAACTCTGAAACTTTGTCACAAGATAAAACAGGTATCATTTTTAGTTATAACTCAATTTCGACCAACAATGTAGTTACTGCGGTTGGACGGCAGTATGGATTTGACACTGAACAAGCATATTACGTGTTTCAGTACAGTGCACTCACGGTGTAGCCCAGACATTTCTTAAAATTTTAAGTGATGGGCTGGCAAATTTGTTCATTTGAAGTTTGTGATATTGTGCATCATTTAGTTTTTTTAAATAGTGCACAATCATAGAAATTGACTTATTAGCCTATATTAGTCTTCTGGAAAAGATAACCATAGCACAAATAACTTCTATATTGAACATGGCATGGGCTTCGAAAGTTATCATTCGATTGAATGGACGTTATCAGTGGTTATCAGCCCCATAGCTATGGTCAGTAGGTGCCTACTCTACCTACCAGTAGGCTCAGAGGGCCTTTATCATCGATCCGTATGGTTGATCACTGATACCAATACGAGAGGAGTCCAGATCCAGTACGCAAGAGAAATCCATGTCCGTGCTTCTTGGGCAGAAGCCCCGGCGTCACGCTCAAGACGCAAATGGCTGTCATTCCTTTTATTCTCAGTGGAAAACAAAATATTTTAAGATTTTTTCTGCATTAAAATGCAGTTGCGCTTATATAGCTAACATATTAGCTAGCTAACATACTTACAAATGGACACTTAAATCAGCTCATAGCATTAATGTTTAATTGTATTGGTTTAACCAACTACTGCATTGGTATGTTGATTGGTCTGTGAACATCAACATGTGTGAAAATGTTTACATTTATACAATCTTATCAAATTTAACATTTTTCTCACTGTATACGATGTGGGTGGCCATATTGAAATGACACTGAGGCTTGAACTGGGGGTTGAGAAACCGTACCCGAGGAACTCCGAGTTGACGTTTTATTAGATTTTTTCTAGTAGGAAGTCGGAATTTCCGACCTCCAAGTTATAATCGAAAGCAGCATAATAGGCTATGCATGTATTGGAGAGTGTAATTGGGCATCCCCGCAAGTGCAGGCTAGGACTCGTCAGGGATGTCATGGGTGATTTCTTCAACAGCGATGACATGGAGAGTCAGAGTTTCAGTCTGGTCAACAGTGTACCACCTAACCTAAAGGGCATGTAGGCAGGATTCGAGCCAATTATTGCCTATACAATCTGAAAACATACATTGGAGCAACCACGTTCAGAAACAGAGGTTATGACAGCACACAGTGCTCCTGAACTAAACTAGCAACAATGATACGTTGTTGATGTATGACGTGTGTTTATACATGGTTCATACAGAGAGTAGCAGCCGGTGAAGCTGTCACAAGGTACTAGGCATGAAAGATGAGCACAATTGCAGAAAGCAATTGTGTGGTCGGAGCGCTTCCCTGCAGCTGATGTGACAGAAGCCTTCCCTTGTATGTTCGCGTGGTAAGATAATCACCGTGCATCGATCCAAAAAGAATATGTTTTCAAACTTTGTTCAAAACACCAAAGAACATTAAACAACCGAAACATGAATTATACAATTCCTTACCAAAAAACGGTTGCTTGTCGGTAGGGTTGGGCATCGAGAACCGGTTCCAAATTAGAACCGGTTCCAAATTAGAACCGGTTCCAAATTAGAACCGATTCCAAAATTTAGATTCCAAAGAATTTGAACATTTTGATCCTGCTTATCGGTTCCTAAACAAATGTCACTCGGGAAGATCGCGTAGTTGGGGGTAATGTACCTCTAAGCTGGTTTGACAACCACCAATAAACACGAAGAAGAAGAAGAAGAAGAAGAAGAGAAGAGAAGAATAAGAGTGAGAAGAATAAGTGAAGTGAAGACCTCGTGAACGGGTTTTCTCCACTGCGGGAGACACAATCTGTGTCGAACGCTCGCGTATACTGCCTGAGAAGGCACATATGCTTATTTTTCTCAACAAGAACCTTTTAATTTAGGTTAGTTTTTGTACCTGCTAGTCCAGACCAGAGTTTGAGTTTTGTATATTTGTTATTTGGTTCTTTTGCACCAAGACCCATGCACAGACGTTCCTACTTCTCTCTTGGCATCAACACCCACATGGGCTGCAGCTCCCTAAACTGTATCATTGTTTTTTAGACTGTTGCCGTGTTTCTTTCGGTAGATTTTAGTGTTCAGTTACACTACAGTGAATGAAAAGAGAATTAACTTATTATTATTTAAATATTATTTATTTACTGTATGAAGTCAATTTTGAATATGAAGTTTTTTTAAATAACACATTTTTTTCTGTGAAATAAGCATGTGACCTGTTTTGACCCCGCCCCTCAAAGAATCAGAATTGAGAATTGGTAATAACCGGAATCGATAAGCAGAATCTGAATCAGAATCAGAATCGTAACGATACCCAACCCTATTTGTCGTCACGGGGCTCTATACACCACACATCCTACACACAAACTGAATGGCTTCTGCACTATGTGTATGCTTATAATCCTATTTGCTAATTAGTAATTACTATTGGGTACAAACACACAGTAAGAAAATACTACATGCTACGTCGCTATCCAAAGCCAGTCCTTTAGCTTTGTTTAGTGTTGTGTCGTTCGCAAAAGATTTGTTCTTTTGGGGGAACATACTGAACTGAATCACTTCCTGAAATGATCCGTTAATTTCTCAGTCAGTTCAGTTAAGCCCTCAGTCAGTTGTGAGTGAACGTGATTCGTTTGCAGGGATACACTCACTCATTCAAGTCATTCATTGGCAGGAGGAATGGGGTGTGTTCAAAACAGCACTGATTTGGGTTGCTAACATTTAGCTGCAATGATTCAACAACATTGGTCTTGGACTGCAATCCAGATATATGACATTATCTTGATTGATATATGCATAGGCTAACATTTAACGCTACTGTGTGCAGTGCCACGCGCGCACACACACACACACATAACGTTACTGTTTTTAAAAGGACAGCTATAAGGATACACTCACTGAACGGAGCGTGTGTGTGAGCCCTGACTGATAGACAGTTCCTGTGTCGCCCAGCCTTCTCCCTCCCTCTCATGTCTTGAAGTCTCGAAGTAGGAAGTAGTACCAAATATTTGATTTAATAATTAGGTGTTGCGAAAATATACATGCTGTACATAATATGGTAGGACTTTGTTTGATATAGTAGCTTTCGGCCAGTGAGTGGGACTACGCAGTCGGAAGCACTGAACGATTTGGTGAACAAATCTTTTGAACAAATATTTTTAATGAACTGATTCTAATGATTCAGTACACTGAAAAGAACTGCTTTGTCCATCACTACTTTCAGTGCTCGCTATCAGGAAACGCTAATCCAATATTGAAACTTGTCTTTTATCTGTCCTTGCCATTGCCTTATTCTGGAGAAAGAACGCTGGACAAAGAACGCTGGATGCTTCAATCCGGAGTCCGCCATAATAAGTAGCTACATGACCTGTAGCTACTTATTATGCTGTTCATTTGCTCTGAGCCCTGTCTACCAAAAGGAGGCGGGACTTCAGGGGTGCCCCAACAACATCAACAAGGAACAAGTCAAATAAACTTGAAAACAGCGATATGAACAGTGGTGGGAGGTGGCAGGGAAAGGTGTTGAGGATTGAGGAGTCATTCTTTTCATAGAAAATGGTTAGAAAAACCAAATGTAGATTTGTTTGGTAATGTAGCTTTAACAAATGATGATAAAACGATACCATTACCATACTTGGAACAATTTTGTGTGATCCTGAGAATTATAATTTGGGGAAACAAGAGTGAGCATCTCTCATACAAAACAGTTTTGCTTCGAAACCATTGAGTCGTCTTACCCGGAAATTCTAATCACAAGAGACTGCTTAATAAATCAGATCCCAAATTTTGGACATCCGGAGAAGTACCTGGACTGCTAATCAATAAGGAGGCGTCTAAAAATGCCAAATATGCCCTTTAATTTCTACATAGACAAGAAGAGTTTGATGTGATGTTTTTATCCAGCTTGATTACGTGATAGGCTGGCTTGTCTGAATTAAATCCCACTGATGTTTTAGAAAATGTCAACTCAGCAGAGGATTCATCCTTCCTTTGTTTTGACATGTTTTTTAAATCCACTGATCAGACTGTATCATGGCCTTTTGCCTTCACAATTCATCAGCAACCTGTGAGTATACCCGATATTCTGAATATTAATACTCATGAGACGTATTCTCCCTAGGGCAAACAGTTTTCAAAAAACATAAAAACCACAATACGCTGCAAACAATGTGATTAATCACATGAAAGCTTTGTCACCTGGTGATACATTGCCACAGATTCAAGTATGGCAAAAATCAATCCATGCAAAACTAATAAAAAACTTCAAAGTAACATACTTCCTCTACAGCACAGTTTTTTGATGGACTGACACAGCTGGTTCTAGCATGTCTTGTTACTTTTGCACAATCCACTAAAATGCTGAAAGATCAAACCACTGCTGAAAGATTCCACCTACATTTTGTGCCACACTAATTACCTGTTTTATTTGGAAATGCGTCATATTATGGAAATGCATTGCACCTTGTCTTTAAATGTGCAGCTTCTCCACTGGTATCATGTATGTTATCAGCTATCATTCTGATATCAAAAAAGATTAAATGAGTGCCGGAAAGCCTAGAGATAAGTTTACCTTTTTACAGAAAGATGGCATCTCCGAGTTCCACTTTGTTCTCTGTGACCTCCTCAAACACCCTACAAGATTATCTGAATGGAATGCATCTCATGCGTAAAAATCATACAGGGCATTATGCCTAGGTGTAACCCCTGACACAACAGATGTTAATGTCGTTCTCTTGGCTGGTTCCATGGAAACCTCTGAATAAATTACCGTGATTTACAAGGTCATCCAGAATATACCTGTCTGTGAGTCATTCCCTTGGGGCTTTGATCCAAGGAAATCCTTGAATTTCGTATGCCCTTGGCTCTCTTGCCATGATGGCTGCATTGGCTGTGCTCATCCCAAGAGGAGGATATGGTGTGATTTTATTTATTCTTCATTTGCCTGTTCCCATTTACAACCTGGAGCAATGCACATACCATGCTCTCTTCTTTAATGCATTCACAAAGTAAACAAACGTTTTCTTCTTTTTTTTAATATATAAATGTACTTCACCAAAAAAACTGTCTGATGTTTAAAGAGTGCCATTATGTCTGCCAAATAATGGCACATATATTTAAAACCAAAATAGGATAGGCTTGCACATAAACATTGCAATGGTCACTATGCCTAGAGGCAATATCTAAATCTGCATGCAATTATTTAGTGCACACTTTTTACGCAATTTCACTTGACACATCTAGTGCTCCCTTTGTTATTAAAAAGGTATATACAGTACACCAGTTGACCTAACTGCTAAACCAGCTGCTGGGGCTGTGTTAGGGCTGTAAAGTAATACATGCTCAGTCCAACATCAGCAATTTTCAGCAAGGCAATGAGCCATCCTTCTTTGCATATGCTGACATTTATGACATGGCCCAAGGGGAGGCTGAATAGAAAATAAAGTCTTCTCCTGAGTACCCTGTGCTGAACCACCAATCAGACCCATTCTTTTTCACCAGTGTTGTATTATTTGGAGAGAGAAAATTTATACGGCTTTGTACGGAAATTGTGGACTGGATCAATGGCGGTTCCCTGAGGATAACTACGTCTCTGGATCACCCTGAAAGCAGCCACACCCCCACCAGACTCAAGACCTGTGAATGTGAAAATGCCAAGGCCTTTCTCCTGGTACGGAGGAGTCTCGCAGCCATTACTGTGCAATCCACTGATTGAGCAGTGATCTTCGAAAATCACTTCGACCCGATTACGGGGAATGTCTTCTGGGATGCGCTCGCCTGTGCGATTCAAGCTAATGCCCTCCCCATGACCCTGCTCACACGCGACCTAATTTCTCATCCAGTGTCGTCTTGATCAAATGGGAAGGTTGATGGCCTTTCATCGCAGGTCCGATATCAATAAGGTTCCATTAAAGTGATTCTCATCAGCAGCACCCCCCCCCCCCAACCCATTCATCCTAATTTTGCGTCGCCTTCTAAAGATTTTTAGCACACTCTGTCTGTTAATGAACATTTAACGGCCATGGTTACCCGGTCCCCATTACATTTATTGTCTGGATCTGATGGAGAGGGTTGACATTTCAATTTTGAGTGTGCCGTTATCTCGCCAGTGCCCAGAGGAACACCATAGACACAGTTCAGAGGTCAACACCCCCCAAAGCTTCACCGTGGCTACCATCTCAAGGAAGAAAAAAAAAGAGAAAATAAATCCATCATCTTCTGTTCCCATGTGTTATTGGAGACATTTACTTGTCATGTTCTCCATTCATTGAGTTTATGGCTTTCTCCTCTTTTTTCATGTTTTTTTTCATCTTTTCAAATGAGTTAATCATCTTCTAGTCTCACAAATCAGACTTAAGGTTAATATTCTAAAGTTTGATAGCAGACGAGCTGAAATATGGGTGAACGGGGCGTTTCACTTTCTTTCGCTTCGTATTTGTTTCGACCTATCATGTTTCTGGAGGCGGGGATCTGTAAGCACATAATTGGCTAAACAGCAAACACAAACTGGTGGGAAGACAAGCTAAAACATCCTGGACACCCACGTTCTTAGAAAAAGTGTCTGTAAAGGTTTCAAATCAACATGAAATCAACATCTAGACTGGCCACTGTAAATACAAATCCCCTCCTGTAAGCTTCATCCACAATTAGTTTCTCTTCAGTAGAATATCTGTAATGAAACAGGAAACAAGGCATAACTCTGCCCCTCTCAGTTTTTGGTTTCCGGCCCTCTCCCCCCCAGAAGTTCTGCTATAACATAGTAGGACTGCTGGATCCAAGATTAATCATCTTCCATAACTGACACATGGAAAATGATGGATTAATTGAGCTATGACTACCAATCTGATCAATATTTTCTCAGGCGGTGTGATGTGTGTTGCGTTTGATCTGGGTCAATAGCTTTAACCATTATCCAGTGAGGAGTAGTCATGGCTGGACTAACTACTCTGCATAAGAAGGCTTTTGATTTATTGCGTCCTCATCTCTTTGACAAGATTGTAAGCTGCAAGGAATTCAATGACAGGCTTCCGCTATCTCTAGTAATTACAACAGATTCAAACTCAAATCCTGGATGGGGAGCAGTCATGAGAAGAGATTAGATAAGATATCTCAAGTCAAGTAATGCGAACATGGGCATTTTACATCTGTCATTTCAAATTCACAACGTGAAAAGTGCTGTGGAACGTGAAGGTTGGCCGCATGGTTCTAATAAAGATGGAACTCAGATTTATTCATTAGAGTAATCAGCTTTAGTGTGGAGGGTGGGTGCAGACCCAGTAGAGCGACTTGGTGTGTGTGTGAGAGATAAGAGTAGATTAGCGCTGAACTTCCTGACTTGTAGCTTGAAGTCATCCAGAAACATTGAAATGTTATCTAAATTAATGCAGTATACATTCAATTCAAAACAGTACAAAACTTTGTTAATTTAACCATCTGCCACATAGAAGCACTCTCCTCACATTACAAGGAACTAGGGCTGGGACAGTATGCATTTTTTCTTACCGTGGTGAAAAAGCAACGTATCCCTGCGGTTTGGCTATCACTCAGCCTCCTTTTAGTTGTCAAACGGTCTCCAAAACATGGATGTATTAAAGAATGCTCCAAATTCACACCGAGACACTTATCATAATCCCCCTTATCCGCAAACTGCCATTCGCTTTACTATTTTACACTTTGATTAAAAAGTAAAACTCCATTACAATTGAATCCTCTAAATACATAGGATATTTTGGTTAAAGGACAGAGCATAAGTTTGTCTTCACTAGGCTATATGGAGGTTGAGGGTTGAATCTTTTTTTGAGTCTTTTTCACCCGTGCGATTCTTATTGGAAAATGCTGCATATTCGCGTCGTAACTGATACGTTTAGCACAACTCACTAGAACTAAGCCATGTTGGGGGATGTTGAGCTCAGCTTGTTCTTTCTTCAGTGTTCTCGTCTTCCGCCAGCTCTGTCACTCGCAAATGCCTCAGAGACTCCCAACTGTCGCTGCTGGCCTGAGGCAGGTGTGCTGCTGCCAAGTCCGGCTAACGCCGCAGGATGGTTAATTCTAAGATGTGATCTTACAGTGGCTGTATTTCCTCGCGGGACGGAACCTTTTTTTCTACAAATGCGGCATATTGCCTCGTCGAAATTCACCGGCTGCCCCTTGTCGTCTGGCTCAAAGCCATAATGTGCCAAAATAGGTGATGTAACATTTGGCTTAGGTACTAGATTGGTGGCCCTTGTTGAATCGAATGTCAACAGGCTAGTGGCCGTCAACTGCATGGGCATTACCACAGAAGAGGTAATGCGTTCGCTGTACACACTTGCAATTTAAATCTAACTCCAACTGTTTACTTACACGAGTTAAAAGAAGACGCAAGATTAAATGCCCTCCCACGAAGGCAACAGGAAAACCTGTAGTTATCAGTTATTATTGCTGTCAGTCATGTGTCAGTAATGTGAAATATAAGTGTGTGTTCTGTCTTTATACAGGCCTATTATAAACAATAGGCCTATATTAAAGGGACGTTCCACCAGCACAGCCACGTTTTTAGTGTAGCTTCCGCAGACATTCTCGTCTTCACAGTATAAATGCCAGACCGTAATCTTCGTGAGCCTGTTCAGATTCGGTTACGCTAATACTACATGAGTAAATTCTGAAAATGGTAGTATAGTAACGGCAATACTGAGCGGTCAGAGAGGCAGATATATGCTCGGCTACTTTTGTTTAGAGTTTCTTATTTTATATTTCTTGACCTGTGGACTATGTGGATAACATCATGCTGTCTCATTGTTCTGTGCTTGGTTGTAGAGGATATCGAGTTGCTAAAGCGGCTGCCATCACATTTCACATGTAACTATTGAGCGTTGTAAAACAGTGGTTAGCTGTGATGGAGCCCAACATACAACATAAAAGTATATGCATGTCCGTAGTTGCATTTCAATAATAATAAAGTAATTAATAATGTATTTGCCAGAATTAGTTGCCTGCCATATCACCCCACCGCATCATAAAGAGAGCCTCCAGAGAAAAGAAAGTCCAACGTGGCATTGACTCTTGTGCTTTAAAACACATTTGCTGACCTTCTTCAATCTGGCGTTTTTATAATATATCCATGGTTTGTAACAGTTGAACGGACATTGTGCCAGGTCCCGCTTCCACATCAGCCGGTGGGTTTGTATCGTATCATGGACTGGTCTGTACCGTCTTCTGTAGCTGCCGCAGACATTGTAATCTTCATTTTCACAGTATAAATGCCATACCAGATCTTTGCGAGCCTGCTGTGGTTCGATTTCACTAATACTACATGAGTAAACTCTGAAATTGGAAGTTTAGTAACGGCAATACTGCATAAGTAAACATCGGCATTAACCTATTTGCTTCTGTGCTGCATGTAATATATATAATATATATATAATATATATATAATATATTCCGGCGGAATATATGTGTCTTTAATTAGTGCTACCATGGTCCAAAAATGGAAATAGAAGAAGCTGGGATGGGGGTGTCCTTGCGCGTGTGTGTGTGTGTGTGTGTGTGTGTGTGTGAACCATCGAAGCACTGGTAGTAGCTCTCGCACGTTTTAGCCCTCGCATGGGTGGGTGAACATGGTTTACTTTATGCTTGTCTTTTATGTCTGTCTGTGTGTGTGTGTGTGTGTGTGTGTGTGTGTATATATTCAATTGAACGTTATCACAAGTATCTCAAGCCTAGAAATTATTAATAATCGGACACACAAAATAAATCTCCCATATGACTGTCCCTCCCCTCGTGCGTGAAGCTGAAGTGACGAGCAACTGAAGTTTTGTTTCTCTAGAAGCCCTTGAACATAGGATGGGAGACAATGATGATAACTAATGAATGATTTATATTTCATATCACACACCATATGCACTCTTGTAACATTCACCAGCAAAAAAACTAAAAACATGCAATGCTGGCAGTTACATGACTGCGGTTATCGTCACAGCCCTACAAGGAACATGAATTAGCATAAAACAACTAGTTGTTCTTTATTGGCAAATACAGTTATGGATACCAATTAAGTATGCAATACGAATACAACAGCTCAGTGCAATGTCTGAAGATGAGAGGAAATTGTACAGTGAAACAGACGCAAGCTTGGAGACTGGGGTTAACGATGCTAATTACTGCTCCATAAAACACAATGGTCACAAGTGATGGTGAAACAGCAAACATTTCTGATAAAAGTGTGTGAACATGTTTTCCCAAACGTTGGCAGGCTACATGTATCTTAGATATTGGATAGAAATTAGGAGAGACACAATGCTTGGGCCTAGAATATACAAAAGCCATTGCCTTCAGCAGAATCAGGACTCGTCAAAAGAACACAGCCCTCTTTGTGAACAGACAAACACTAGGAGGGACAAAAGACAAAGTGAAAAGTGGACAAGGGCTGTCGGTTATTAAGTTGGACTTCAGGGATGCTGAAGACCTCTGTCTCTCCAACCACCCAAGGCAGCGTCTGAGCCAATGAGATAAAGGCCTTTGTGTTTTGCGAGAGAGCCAATCGGCAATACTCCGTTGAGCCCTGCGCCAATTAATCTCCATGGTGACATGAGCTTCGGAGGAATGGCCCTGTTAACTCTGGGCTGCCTGCTGAGCCTGGACTCCAACCCCCCACTACTTTTCACTTCATTGTGTGGCACACACAAACTACCAGGCACCCCCCCCCTCCCCAAAGCATAAGGAACTTTGTAGGGGTTTTTGCCTATGTGTGAGTGTGCATGCTACCTGTTCTTTCAAGCGTGTTGGGAGAAGAAGAAAAAAAGCAGCTCTCCACAGGACTCTCTTGAACAATCTTTTGAAGAATTTTGCTGTCAGAATAATTTATGCAAGTGCAGATTGCAGACATTTAGCCCATCTCTGGAGCTCTTCAGCATGCCATGCTATAGAGACTGGCAGGCCAGTGAGCCTTCTCTCCGAGACCCCCTGTAGCTGAAAGTTAGAGAGGCGCTGCCGCATGTTCGGTGTTTGGTCGCATTAAACGTCTGTTCCTCTCACAGACGTACAAAACCAGATGAGCCCACAGTGAGGAGCATAATGAAGACACTATTGTCAGTGAGGTCATCCATTAAGAGTCAGGATTGCGTGCGCAGAATTTTGACAGATACAGGGCAAGGCTACCAACGGCAGTAACCTTTTTATCTGCAGGGACGAGACATCCAGGAAACAAAAGACTATGTGTCGATGTTTGGGATTGTGAAGCAGCAGCACATTGAGACAAAAATGACGTTTGACGTTTTCAATGGACAGGGCACTTCACCGTTTGAGATGTGCTCTGCCCATGAACTAAACACAACATAATGGGAAGGTTTGTATTGAGGCGGTTTAGCATTGCTACCCATCCACTACAGTTTCTGTAATGAGGAGTGTGAGTGGGACTGCTTTGATACACTGCTTGCCTGGGAATAGTGGTTTTGATTGTGTGCTGCCATGCGTGTTAATATGCTTGTTTGCTACAAATTGCTACAAATCCTAGCTCACAAATTTGCCGATTGTTTTAGAAAAAGTATTCTTGTTGCCATATGAAAATCGTTGCATGATAAAAGTTGTAATTGTTTACGTTGACTCAAAAAAGGTTTCATAAAGCGAACACATCTGCATGGGTTTCTATTTTAATCGTTAATCATTGATTCTTCAATGTTTTCACATTTTAAAAAAATCAGAAAAACTAAATCATTGTGACAATACCTCCTTGTCACTAACCTCAATAACCTGCAGCTGTTTCCCCCACATCAACATATGACACAAACATCAACATATAACACAAATTGACAATAATAGACTATAACAACCTTTATTCAATCACTTTATCTTTAAAAAATCACATCGTCTCACCTTTGCAAAATGACTTCCTGTCACGGCCGTGCCCCATTGCTTCCCCTGGGTCCTACACTCCTCCTGGTTACCTGCTCATTAGCTTCATCACCTCCACCTGTTCCCTGTTAATTAACCTCCATATATAAACTCTGCCTTTCCACACACTCACTGCCAGATCGTACTCGTACACACTGACACTACTCTCTCTGTTACCTGCCTCTTGGATTACCTTACCTGTTGCCGATCTCCTGCCTGTCTGACTACCCCGCCTGTTGCCGATCTCCTGCCTGTCTGACTACCCCGCCTGTTGCCGATCTCCTGCCTGTCTGACTACCTCGCCTGTTGCCGATCTCCTGCCTGTCTGACTACCACGTCTGTTGCCGATTCCCTGCCTGTCTACCGGTCCCGCCCGGTTTACTGTTCATTCCTGTGTATGATCTTAAGTAAACCTTTGATTAAGTTATCTACGTCTCTGTCGTCTGTTGTCTGCTCTTGGGTCCAACATCAAACACGATCGTCACAAAACCTTTGTGTTGCGTCGTTATTTAGACATGTGTAT
>OOFB01000866.1:1651-11764 GCA_900323305.1 Trachyrincus murrayi
CCCCCCCCCCCCATCAGGGCCTTCACGGATGACCTGACCGTGACAACCACATCTGTCCCGGGGAGCAGGTGGATCCTGAAAGGTCTGGAGGAAGTGATCACTAGGGCTCGCATGAGCTTCAAGCCAGTGGAACCCAGATCCCTGGTGCTAAAGAAGGGAAAGAGTGTTGACAAGTACCCACTGTTGGCAGAACTCAGGTACCTCCGATCAGCGAGAAACCAGCGAAGAGCCTGGGGAAGGTTTTGGACCGCAGCCTGAGGGACGCGGCATCCATCCGAGCGACCGATCGAGAACCGGAAGCCCGGTTGGCGGCTGCGGACGGGTCAGGCATTCCGGGGAAAGCTCAAAGCCCGGATATACCAGCACGGCATCCCTCCACGGTGGCCCCTCTTAGTCTCGGTAGTCCCGACCTCTACCGCCGAGGGCTTCGAGAGGAGGGTCTGCAGGTTCCCAAGGAAGTGGTTGGGTCTCCCTCGAAGCCTGAGCAACACCGGCGCCGGTCCGTCGGGTGGCGAGCGAGGTGTGAGCCCATCAAAGTAGGGAGCGGAGGGTTAGCTGACCGGTGCCTCTGTAGGGTCTACAACATGCTGGGAATCACAGGAGCAAGCAAGCGAAGGGCCACAAAGGGAGCTGAAGTTGCCTCAAGGTGGCTACGGATCAGGAGAGGAGAGTCGTGGGTGAGGTAGTGCTCCCGGGACACAAGCTGGGACTTGATCGATCCCGGCTGGGTCGCCTGGGCGAGGGTGTCTGTCCGAAACACCCGATGAACCCAGGATACAACACTGAGGATGTGTCCAGGTGCATCGCAAGATGTATTCTACAAAGGGAAGAAGCAGGGGGTGGAAATGTGCCAAAAGGTCGAAGGCTAAAATGGTGAAAATGCAAATAAGGGTCAGAGTTCATTAACAGAGATAAGAGAAAAAGTCTTCGGTTGCGGTGGAAGAGTCAAAAAATGACGTCCTATGTTTTTTCCTAACCACTTTTCCTTGACTTCTATGGAAAACGTCATGAGGTCAAGGAAAGATGTGAAGGAGAATTCATAAGGACTTAGGAAAAGACAACGGCGGTGCTCAGAATCCGACTGCACTTACCTTAGGCTACGTTCATTACCAAGGTTAGAATTGAAATAAAAAAAGGAATATAGGCTACCAGTCACAAAAGTGAAATGAAATGGTTGTCACATTGAGAATGGTGGCTCACGCTCACCCTCCCGTCCACACATATTTATCACATGAATCCCAAGTAGTGTGATTGTTTACATGATGATCTGCGTCCCTTGTCGGTCGTGTTGATCGTTTGTTTTCGTGAACGCCCGAACGGTGCGTCGCTTTAAATGTTGCTGCTGCAAGGAATTGTGGGACGGCATTATCTCCTTTCCTTTCGTAAAGAATGGTCCAGTGTACCCTAAAGGAGATAAGATAGGAAGCACTGAAGCACCTTTCCTTAGCATTTAGAGAATTCCACCAGCTCTTATCATGGCTGCCACTTAAGATACTTCCGGGTCATTCACTCAGTTAAGGATCCTAAGCCAAAAAGACTATTCGACCGCAAACTTTGACTGGAATAATGGGAAAAAGACGAGGTTAAAGACGTTGGTTGGAAGCTATTGGTTTTGTAAAAGAGATAGGGAGAATAATTGTGGGGGGAAGGAGTGAAGAGATACGGATGAGTAATGGAATAAAGTTGACATTGTGCCACACCGCTAGTGGGGCCTCTACAGGGGAATTGTAATCGGGGCAAAGGAAGACACAAGTATAGATATATATATTGAATTTACGGTAAAGGCACATGGGGAATGCAGATGAATTGATAAAATATTGCAAACCATGCAGGCTTTGGGATGCATATCAATAGTAGACATTCATTTTCATTCCTTTTTAAAAACCCAATTTGCCAAAAAATAAATAAACAACGGCAGCGGTCACAAAATAAGTTATTCAGCTGTATTCAGTTATTCAGATCTGTGATTATAGAGTGATTTTTATATCCACAACCAGGCATCGTTAATTCTTAGAGACCATATCTTAAGAGGTGTGGTGGTGTCAAAGTAACACATCGTAATCATCAAGATGGCTACACACTGAAGTCAACAGTGTTTAGCTGCATGGTTCATTATGAACAAGTGTTTTCAGTATGTGACAAGTGCCTCGTTGACATCTGTCGATGCTGTACTATACGGTGCCACGCTATATGCTATGCTAGTATATTGTATATACTTTGCAATTATATCCAATACTATGCTATATTATGCTATAGAGTCTAGACTCTTATGATATGCTGTGTTATCATATGCAGCTATATAGTTATAGTAGTCCTTCTATAACTAATACAACAATCATGTCACTTTCAACATGTTTCTTGTTACCAACGAGATTAAAGAGATCCTAGTTATCCAACATCAACATGTCAAAACACCACATGTTCATGAACATCAAGGTCTGCTATGGTAAATCAACACAAAAGACATGTACCATACAAACGATGCCAAGGTATACGAAGCCATGACTGGTTAGCTGCAACAGGTAAGTTTCACGGTGAAAACAAGATGGCTGCTGCCATGCTTTGCCCTGACTTATAACCGTTGCAGGTCATGCCCCGTTGCTCTTAAAGGAGCACATGCAAACTTAAATTGTTAAAGTAACAAAACAACTGGACTAGACTAGACAAGATACTATGTGATTTGATACCATTACGCTACACCGCACCTGCACTGCACTACACCACACTGGGAAGTGAAGACTACCTCCAGAAGGTGGACTTATTTACAGCAACTCATGCGAGGATGGCGAGAGTGAATGTGATACGGAAGAAGAGGGAAGGGAAAAAGGGGTTATCTGAGGCTGGAATTAATTACGCCCGAGCCTATGATCCGACAGGCTGGGCAGATGACATTTACAGCAGGCCAATGGAGGCGCTTAATTACACACTTTCATCAAGTGGCAGAATTAGCGTACCGAGAGGCCGCACACAGAGAGAGACAGCACAGTGATAAAACCACCCGAATCATTTTGGACAAGTTCAGCGCAGTGTGAGCTGGGGACGACGACGGAATAGCTAAGGTGACATTTTTAGGCTGCAAAATATAAACGTGATTTATGTCAGAGGATGGCGGGAGTAGGTCGGGTAACGGTTTTGTTGAAGGGGTCTGTTTTTCGGGGTTTTTTTTAGACCTCGCTTGCTCAATATTTCACACTCATGGTTACAGCATGGGCGTGTGTGGTATGCGAGCTCCAGCTATTTTTGACCTGCTTTTCCTGGCCCGTCCCAGCATAGAGACCTAGATATACAGTATGCATTATATCACAACACAGAGAATAGACCATCCTTAGTTTTATGTTTCCTTAAATGATGGTTCTCTTTTGGCATTGGTTATGCTCTTGTCCACTTCTTTTCTCATTACTCCTCATTCCTTCCTCCACCACCCTGCTCTCGACTTGTTTGTGTTTGCCAGTATACATTTATATTCCAACCAGATCCACATGTGATGTCTTGTTTACTTTGCTTGTCCTCCTCCAGTCTCTCTCTCTCTCTCTCTCTCTCTCTCTCTCTCTCGTTGTAATGCAGAGAGTGTACTCTCTCTCAGGGTGTAGTCTGTCTGAAACTAGACAACAGTGATCCCAAAGCGCCTTTAGATGATACCCCCCCCCCAACACACACACACACACACACACACACACACACACACACACACACACACACACACATACATATAGAACAGGCCAGCCAGAGACAATGTCAATGTTCACTGTACCAAACTGCACACGCTGCGTGCACACACACACCAGCACCAGCATGTCTCCACCAGCATGAACACAAACATTACACACACACACACACACACACACACGTGTGTACATGACCAAAGACAACAACAAGCAGGTGTCCTCCTCCATCTCCCTCCTGTCCCTCCCCCACCCCTCTAGTAACCCACCTCCCATCTCCTTGTCTGTGACTTTGAGCCAATGTCACACAGAGCTGAGTCTATCTCCCCCCTCGCCCCCCCTCCATACCCAGGCCTCAGACATGTGTTTAGCTTGTCATGAAGCTGCCACACGAGTCTCAGACCAGTTTACAGGGACTCCCAGGACCTTGCAAAACCTCAGGGAGATCTGGGGAGCCAGGGCAGACACAGACAGGCCACGCTGACGGCACAGAGAAGGACCACCATAAGGTCTGAGTGCAACCGGCTGCACCCGACCTGTGTGTGTGTGTGTGTGTGTGTGTGTGTGTGTGTGTGCGTGCGTGCGTGTGTGTGTGTGTGTGCATGTGTGTGTGCGTGCGTGCGTGTGTGTGTGTGTGCAGCAACGGAGAAGTGAGAGGAGACAGAGAGTAGTTTGAGTGTCAGAGGGGTCTGGAGATGCCTCAAACAGGCCAATGAGGGCTGTCAAGAAAGCTTTTAGCTTGTGTCTGAGGTTTGGGGCATTTGAGGTTTCAGGGTATACACTTTGAACATCAAGTGAAGCCAGCTGTTTCTAGACACATTTCAGTGACTTTGTCGTAGGTTGTTTAACCCACTGGACCCCCCCGCCCCCCCGTCCTGCGATGGAAAGGTCAAGTCTGTTCCAGTCAAGCGTGAGGAATTCCTCGGGCCGACGCTCCATACAGACCCTACGTCGTTTAACTCCAGCGCTTTGAAGCGCAATAAGAAGGGATATAAGACGTAACTGATCCAGATAACACACTCTTTTGCATGAGTATCTTAAATGATGGAAATAACAATTCACCGCATCAGTGGCAGACATAAAAAGTCTAAAAATGCAGATAATTATAATCATTATAATTATATCCTTTTTTTGTATTCAGACGAGCTCTCTGGAAGTTTCCATTATGATTGAATATTGAAGTGGAGGTTGAAGTGTGCTTTAGAGTCACACATTGTGTGTGAGCACGCGTGTGAATGAGTTAGCATGTTGGTATAAGTGGGTGTGCAAAATATGTGTATTTTGTATGCAAATGTGCGCGTGTGTGTGCGTGCACGTGGGTCTGTTCTTTGTGAGTGTGTGTAACTTCACGCACAGAAGATGCGTGTATGTGTATGTGTGTGTGTGTGTGTGTGTGTATGTAACTTCACGCACAGAGGGTGTGTGTGTGTGTGTGTTCTGTGAGTCTCTGTTCTCTGTGAGTGTGTGTGTTCTGTGAGTCTGTTCTCTGTGAGTGTGTATGTGTGTGTGTGTGTGTGTGTGTGTGTGTGTGTGTGTGTGTGTAACTTCACACACAGACGATGCGTGTATGTGTGTGCGTGAGTTTGTGTGTGTGTGTAATTTCACGCACAGACGATGTGTGTATGTGTGTGTGCGTGTGCGTGTGTGTGTGTGTGTGTGTGTGTGCCATCGAGCCAGCGCGGTCTTCATTAGGCGGACAGAGACGTGGCGCACAACAATCAGACCGTAATGAAGTGTCAGAACTGTTTAACGGTCAAAGGAAACGCCCGCAGTCCATCCTCACGCCAGCCACTAATAACTGCTCCAATCTGCCTGAGAGGAACCTCCTCCACCTCCTCCTCCTCCACCTCCCCCATCACCACCACCACCACCACGCTCCGCCTGCTCCCCGATGAGAGCGCAGACATCAGACAGGGGGTTTCTTTAGAAATATAAATGAGCAAAACAGTTGGTACCATAATGGTCAATTGTCTTCCCTTTGAGGCAGAATGTGATGGGTGTGGATGGGAGCGATGACTAACAGTTCAGTCAAACTATATTAAACCATCACGTACTGTAGCGTCAATGTATTCATGTGGCCTTGTCCATACGTGGGAACGCAACCGGACAGGTGTCCGTACGAACAATGAGTTATCACAGTAATGTAACTGAAAGCAACACCAGGAGCAACAACAAGGCAGGAGACTAACTCCTGCCTTGTTGTTGCCATGCCAAGACACAGCATAACCCCAGGACATAGAGGAGGAAAGTCGTCAAGTGCGTTCTCGGGCCAAAGGTTTCCCCGAGAAGAGCATTTCAGGAAAATGTTGGGTTGTTTAGCAGCTGTAGTTGTGTTTGCTTGGCAGATGAAGACTTGCTACAGCACCACATATCCAGCGCTGCAGGCAGCCTTAGTACTCGGGGAGTTACAAATGCGCACACAGGCGCATACTATGCGATTAAACACACACGCGCGCACACGCATATGCACGCACACACACACACAGAGGTGGTTGTTTGTATAGAGAACAGCAGAGGACTCCTTCCATGTGGTTTGCTATGGTGAGTCACCGCTGGTGGGAGAGGGAAGAAATGCGGTAAAACAGCAAGTGAATCTTTTGAGGCCACGCGCGCATGACTGCAGCCAAGACCGCAGCGGTCCAATGCGACCCAAGGCGTCTTCTGTAGTAACATACACCAGATGCAGCTCCATCCGACCCTGTCACTATGGCTGGGTACAAAATCTAAACACATCTTTTATTGGTCAGCGGCAGCCCCCACTGCTGCCATGGCAACGAGCGGAGGCGAGATCTCACGATCTCTTTAATTTCTCAGTTTTCTCAGTATTATGTATTATTAGTGTCGGCCATTTTGTTACGTTCCCTCTTTCGTTGACAAACTTTTATGTGTGGTCAATAAAAAAAAACGCCAGAAAAACACGAGGATCACAGGGTAAGGAGCTCAGCTCAGTACCAGAGGAACAAAACGGTGAAGTAGGCGTTTTAAAAAGAAACGCTGTTCTGTATGATCGACCACTAAGGAATCCATCCTCTGGTTTTCATGACAACGATCATGTAAGTGTTAACCCCCTGCGGGCTCTCTGGCCTCACGGGCTCCGGGGACCCATTGAGGCTAACAGTTGGACGCGGTGCTAGCTACTGTAAGAGAGAATGTGTCTCGTCAGAATGAAGAAAAGACATGCGGTGCGTTTGGGGTTGTCGTTGAATTGGGGTTGAGCAACGAGTTAAAAAAAAAACAATCACTTATGACACCAATAACTTCTCAAAAACCTTGACAGTGTCTCCAACAGAGAACCTAGCGGCTGAAATAATTCCACATTGCAGTGGAGTAAATTATAATTGGAATATTGGTATTAGTATTTGTACAATACGATACTGCATGCTGAAAAAAAGGCAATATATGCAGCATGACATGAATCATTTAAGCGTAGTCCTTGTAGCGTAACCGAGGTGTACCTGGCATTGAGTCATTGAGTTGAGATGTTGCGAAACATGCTTTTTTTTCCTGTTGTCCGTACGATTTACACTCTAAATTTGAATCCCTCCTGAGGTAGAAGATAATGTACGTAGCCTTGTTTTCTGGTGATTGTGTCTTCCATTACATTGTATTTTCCCCGGGGTGGCAGGGAAAAGATGGATGGACCAGACTGGAAATGGAGAGAGAGCATTGTTAACATGCTGCCTTGGTAGCGTGGTAGACAGCTTGCTCGTTTTCACACACACACACACACACACACACACACACACACACACACACACACACACACACACACACACACACACACACACACACACACACGTGCACACACACACACGCGTGTGCACACACACACACACACACACACCGGCCAGGATAATGGTCAGTGGGCAGTTACTTTGAAATAAAGTTGGAAGAGTGAGGAGACAATACATTTATGTTGCAAAAAACATAAATTGATACAGTCTAAACATATTCCCCGATCACCATATTAGCCTACCACGTGTGCACAGTAGGCTTGTATATAACACAATTAAATTAATTAAATTAAACTAATTAGTAGAGGATGTGGAAGGATGTGTCAAAATGAAATCCCTGTGGAAAACTAAATGCTGGGGATTTGCTATGAACAGTGACTTGTTAGTCTGAATACTGACACCGAGTAGGGGTGGAAAAACAGGCTTAGCACACTTAGCACACAAAGAACATGGCGATGGTGAACATCTGCAACATTTGTGAATGAATACGCTCGCTTTCCAGCACTTTAGTCCAGTTTAGTCCAGAGAGAGAGCGAGAGAGAGAGAGAGAGAGAGAGAGAGAGAGAGAGAGAGAAACAGAGTTGAAAACAACTCACCCAAATCACAATAACAATAATTAACACAAACTTGCTAGCTGGCAGAACGACAGCGTTTCCATTCATCTTATATTTTTCTTAATAAAGGACAATTTTATCAGTGCAACACAGGCGACAACGAAATGTAAACAACGGAAAAGGACAATCTCTCACAAGTTCTGAGCAGGTGTGAAATAAATCCCCAAGCCTGTCTCTTTAAATCAGCAGGTGTCGACAAACAGGACATTAACGCACCATTGGGCACACATATGAGTCCCAGTGGGCTGAAAATGGGACATTAGGACACTAGGATTAGGTCCAAGTCCATCTTCTGCCCCCCTCTATCCCTGCCCCCCTCTATCCCTCCACCCCTCCACCCCTCTATCCCTCCACCCCTCCATACCCCCACCCTTCTATCCCTCCATCGTCACACCTCACTCAGACTTACCTGCTGCTGCTTGCGAACAGCTTTATTTTTTTCAATTAAACACAAGATTAACTGACGTCTGGCTGCTCTGGTTTGCTCCTCCATCTTGCGAGAGAGAGAGAGAGAGAGAGAGGTCCATCCATCCATCTATCATTTGCAAACTTTTTTTTTTCAGCTCCCAGCTGTCCCCAAACCATGAACAGACATTGTTCAGAAGAAGATTATACACTTTTATGAATCCCCTGTGGGGGAAATTGATCCTCTGCATTTAACCCATCCTAAGCTAGAGGCCCTGCTAGGAGCCGTGGGCTGCCACAATGAAGCAGGAACCAACTCATGTATTTTTTAATGCCTTGGTTATGGGCAAGGCAGCAGCGTTGCCTTGCCTTGTTTTGTAGCGTGGGGGAAACTGGTTTACCTTGCAGGAGCAGCTGGATTCGCGAGATCACGTTCACGCGAGAATCCATCTTGCCAGGCTTCAAGTTATCCGCTGGTGGCGAAACCGACGGTGGTTCGGCCCAATCGGCGTCCTACGAGGAACGACTGGCAGCTACAGGCATGGTGATAGATAGATGCCTCATCCATTCACCTGCCAAGTATTCTTCGAAAGTGCCGGCCCTTTTCCAAACAGTTTCAAAGGACAACTTTTCCAGTTTCAAAGGACGACTTCCCAGACGGTTCTGTGTAACAAACCATCTGGAGCACCGGCAGGAAACCCACGAGAACTCGGGGAGAACAATCTAACTCCACGCAGGAAGGGCCCAGTTGAAAAGGCCTCGAACCCAGGATCTTCTTCCTGTGAGGCAGCCATTCTAACCACAGTGGCACCGTCACCACCGTCACTTGTCCTCATATTACACCAGCCTTCGTTTTTTCTTTGACAAATATTAATTTTTAACAACCCCCATGATGAAGACCTGCTAAATTGCTCATGAGCATTCATAATTCACCCTGTGATTTACTCCCCATCTGACGTCAATTATTTGAATGTTGTGAGGGAAAGTGTCACTCGTGACAACTTCAAACGCCACATTGCGTATTCACTTCAACAAAGTTTAGCAAACAAAATGTATTGATGGCTTTAACATATTCCTCCGGGTGGGTTGGCACGGCAGGATCGATGTGGGTGTCTATTGCTTGGTCTGGGTATATGACTCTGTTTATGCTGTTTGTTTATGTTGATGTTATGATGATGTTTGTTTTTGCGTTTCCCTCCCGGGCCGACCCAGTTGGGAGGGACTGTGACTCTGCGGAGACGAGACAAACGGACGAGAGACAGACACTAGCCTATCATCACCGGCACTTCAATGTGCCTCTGAGCGAGAGAAACAGACTAGGGGGAGAGAGAGAGAGAGAGACATCTATTTCATCACATGTATGGTGTTACAGAATAAATCTACATAGACATCACAACACATAACATTTGAAAATGATGACAGGAAAAAGATTTTAAAGATTTTCTTAAAATTAAAATAACAAGAGAGAGGAGAGGGAAAGAGAGAGAGATAGCGAGAGAGAGAGAGAGAGAGAGAGAGAGAGAGAGAGAAAGAGAGAGAGAGAGAGAGAGAGAGAGAGATAGAGAGAGAGAGAGAGAGAGAGAGAGAGAGAAGAGAGGGAGAGAGAGAGAGAGAGAGGGGCAGGCAGAGGGAGAGAGAGGCGGTATGAAAAAACATGAGTGTAGGAGTTACCATGGTGATGAGAGAGGGTAGATATTT
>OOFB01000884.1:865-11691 GCA_900323305.1 Trachyrincus murrayi
TATCAGTTCTAACAAAAGGGCATCCGGAAGGCCTTGATGAAACAGTGGGAGGGAAGAAACTAAAAATGGTTCCATGGAAAAGAATGGTGGAGGTTAGGGTAGTGAGAGAGAGAGAGAGATAGAGAGAGAGCATGGAGAGCGAATAAAAAAATACATTAACGAATACAAAATGGAATCGTATATGAAAACAGTGTGCACCAATGATGAGAAACGTGAAGAGAAAAACAGAGAAAGTGTGAGGTCAGTGCTTGTACAGTCATTAAAAGATGATGCTTGGTGACCATGGCAACAGCAAATAATAATTCATTTGAGCAGAACAACATAGCTTGGGGCTGGCTCGGGAAGAACATAAACCCACTGAAAGAATTCAGGTCCACACAACATTTCCTCACCAGTATACACTACAGCAACTCCTACACAGACACCACATCTAACTGGCGTCGGATAACTCATAGAATTAGTCTGGCTTGACATCTGCCCTTTCGGCAAATACGCATATATCTACTGCTGAGCTGCAAGTGACATATCCCAACGACTGACCAATGAAAACCCTGATGAGGAATTACCGCATGACATACATTCTATTAATAAACGATGTGCATGCATGTCAACATATTATAGGAAGGACAAGGGTTACTTTCAGGTGGGCATTTGTGCATTTCTTAATGTGGGCGGAACTTCACATGCATGGAGCTCATGCTCACATGCATGCATGTAAAAAGAAAAAATAAGCATGTCTTATAAAGGTGGAACTGTGGGGAGGCAGTGAGCATTTAATTTTTTTTTTCTTGTAACACAAGAGGTTACAGAGACGTCGAAGTAAGCCACTCATTTTCCAGTGTAGAGTAACGATCTAGGTGGCTGGGCTGACCACCTGCCAATGGGCATCAGCCGGGCCGTAATTCTGAGTGATGAGTCCCGTGGTGGAAGTTGTGGGGTTCTACCTATTTTTGGACAGCCGTCGTTTCGCACTCATGTATATCTGCCGCGGTTGCTGCTGCCATCAATTGCCTACAGATGGTGTGGCTGTTTGTGTTGAAGTCAGTAGTGTGATTAACTCCTGCAGTCGTTCCGCACCGACTTACACCGGCTGAGCGCAAGGTTCTGCTGAGTGTGTGGCGGTCCCTGTGTGAACTCGGCTGGTTGTTGCGCTTGTTATATTTCCGTTGGGAGTCGAAGACTATAATCGCAATCCAAATGTGGTCACATCTCCCTTCCAAATGGACTTTGCTGAGCGGAAAATTAAAAACTAGCATGAGAAAGAAGTTGTTTCAAATGTATTCACAATGTGCCTAGGCTCCAGGCCAAAACAAAGTTATTCATGTTGGGCCTTTTCGGTTGTTTTTCGTCGTCCTTTGTTTCGTCTGAAAGTTATCTATGTCTGCAAAGTCTGAGGAGGTGAATGCAGACATAGCCTACAGAAAGTGGCCCGAACATGAACCCGGAGTGGATTCCTGCTGAGGTAGGTCATTTGTTTTCTTACATAGACCTGTGCCCCAGAATCATAGGAGAGGAGAGAGAGAGAGAGAGCGAGAGAGAGAGAGAGAGCGAGAGAGAGAGAGAGAGAGAGAAAAGACACAGTCACAGAACCTAAGACATAACCCTGCACCCTAAACACTGTTCAGTGGTTCTGCAGGGAGTTGGGCCTACACACTACCCTTTCTCATTGCAGGTTTAAGTGGTCATGGAACCACTGTGTCTGTCTAACTCATTATGGTTGGCCGAGGCATTAACACAGCCAGAGAGAGGTGGGCTTGTTTCGCACTGGAGGTCAATCCACCCTAGCCTTGTGAGACCATCCAGATATTCAAGTTTGCGTTTCGCAATGAATATCAGTCTGGCCTCGGCTGGGCAGCAATTGATTTCCATAAGGGTGTGGCCGTATGTTGTTCAAAAAACTCCAGCCAATCAGATTAAATAACCAGGAGAGTCTTGCTCTCTTTGCTCTTGCCAGTTGGAACTAAAGCAAAAACATCTTCATCTCTGAGAAAAGTCTTCCGTGCAAATTTCTTTTAACATCGTTATTTGGTCTATTTCATATAAAACGGATCCGTTCATTGCTACACTTTCCTTGGGCGCCGCCATTGTTTTTAAATTCTGCCCAGACTGCAGGGCTCCTTGCTTCGTCATGAACTGAAACTCCGTCCCCCTAGTGCTGATTGGTTCTATAATGTCTATAATTTATTTCTATAATTTTTGGAAGAGGCTTTCAACAGGCCAGACTGATCTGCAGAGAGAGAAACAGAATGTGAACTGGAGAGATCAGGACGGTCTCACAAGGCTAGGTCCACCCATCCGTCAGACCCATACTAGAAATGTATGCAATCTCAGAATTGGAATTGCATACCATATAATTTGGATAAAAGCATCCACCAAATGACATACATTATATGGAATCACATTTGTCCACTTTTGTATGTGGCTCTCTGATACATATGTGATCATCTCAAAGTCAGGCGAACACGAGATGAACAATCGAGGCAAAAAACAATATCATCCAAGCAAAAAATAATTATCATTGCGCATTTAGGCCTGTAATGTGGGGCATAGCCATATCCACTCTTAAAGGGGAATTTCACTTTAAACACTTCTGGGGTCATTTTTTAGGTTTCTTGCTTCAATATTTAGATATTTGATAACAGTGTGAGTAAACCCCCCCCCCCCACCCCATCCAATAGAAGCCCATTCAACATCAAACTCCACATCATTGTAAACACACGTCCCTGCTTCTCATGTCATATTGTCCTTCTAATGAATGTGTCGCCCTTCATTTTTCGATGGGTTATTTGATTATCTTAATATTTTATGCAGTTTTGTTGGTTTCCTTTACAAATGCAGGAAGTAGAACCAGGCAGTTTAGTGTCGAACTCGATGATGCATATCATTGCGCGACTTCTGATGTGGGCGAACCTGCAGACAATAACATTGTCTATTACTGTTAGGTAACCCTATAGCAACAGCCAGCAAGCTGTCTAACTGTTACCGTAGACATCCTATGTATCACAGACGGATGCGATCACGTGAGCCAGTCCGCTTAGTACCTGCCTCGAGCGGTTTGACCAACAATGGGAAAACGGTGGGTACAGCTCCAGGCTTCAGGCGGTCGCCTTGGCAGTCAGTTGCTTCATTGCGGTCGATGCATATCTTTCAGCCCCGATCGCACCCCCCTAACCCCGACTGAGTCGGCCCTAGAATCAGCGGGTTTGTCGCCTAGTGGGTAGGAGCCTTTAGTCCTTGTTTGCGAACTTCATCGGCTGTTATTGGAGTGTTAGATTACATCCAGCCATGTGTGGCACAAAGTTGCATCGCATGGAAAACAATGAAAATGTGCTTGCAAGGCAAGTCTAATGGGGGCATTATAACAACCGGGTTCAATCTCATTATTTCACCGATATCGCATCAAACAAAAGCTAGCAGACATTAGTTTGTTAGATTTCAATGCTAATGTTTTGCTTTGCTTCTTCCTGATATTTCCACGAAACGAAATCTAAGAAGAAGAAAAAGCCGGAAACTGTACCACTATGTGGACTTAAGCTATAAAAAATCTGTCTTTGTTTCTAATGTTAGACATTTAAAATGAAATAACTAATCTGAAAATGAAGGGCAACACATTCATTAGAAGGACAATATCAGTCATGAGAAGCAGGGACGTGTGTTTACAATGAGTCTAACGTGGAGTTTGATGTTGAATGGACTTCTATTGGATGGGGCGGGGTTTGCTCACACGGGTATCAAATATCTAAATATTGAAGCAAGCAATCTAAAAACTGTCTGGGGTGCACACAAGAGCCCGGGTAGGTGTGAAAATGACCCCAGAAGTGTTTTAAAGTGAAATCCCCCTTTAACGCATTAAGGACGGGAAAGACCATGGCAGTGTCAGTTACAGTATACACATATACCACCAAATGGCACAACAACATGCTATGTTTGACATGTTTTACTCGCTCCATGTTGAGAACATTGAAGTGGCTGTACAATACGATACAATACTACAGGGAAACTAGAGGCCACCGCATACACATAAGACCAAGACAACCGACCTGACCGTTGCCGGGAGACAAACAGGCACACACACACATCTCATGTACTGACTACAGTATCGGACAGTGCATCGGACAGTTATTAAATAGTCCAATTGACGATAACATCTACATTTATGGGGGGCAGAAAATGTGTTTCACACCTTGAAATACCTGACTTATAATGGAATATAACTTATTGCGTAACAGTGGTGGAACTCAGAGAAGTCTCTTTACTCATGAAGCTAAGGGCTGCCAAAATTAAATAATAAGCGACAGAAATAACAACGCAGGAGAAAAAATGGAAACTTTTAATTGCATTGCATAACCAGTGTTATGTAAACCGCCCTGTGTCTTGTAGGTGTTAATATATAAAATGAAATAAACCAGGCTCTTATCGAATCAAATATTCTGCAATATACGTACATGTTGGAATACTATGAAGAGGTGGTGGAGGAGGAGGAGGATGAAGAGACATAGATATCAAAGTAGAGAAACAGAGAGAGAGAGAGAGAGAGAGAGAGAGAGAGAGAGAGAGAGTGAGAGAGAGAGAGAGGGAGGAAGAAAGAGAGAAACAGAAAGAGAGAGAGAGGGAGGAAGAAAGAGAGAAACAGAAAGAGAGAGAAAGACAGACAGACAGAGAGACGGGGGGTATGGAGAGAGAGAAAGAGATATTGAGAGAGAGAGAGAGAATTTCATGTTCTTCATGAGAACCATAAGGCCCCCGTCGACCTCCGTCTGTGGGAGACGTGTCACAACCTATCCTCACAGAGATGAGATGTCCCTGACACCATACGAGAAGAAGACAGGACGAGGTCTAGGTCTCTCCCTCTCTCTCTCCCTTACCTAGCCGCTGTTGAAGGCTCTGACAGCTCTGTAGCCAAAGCATCTCTGGTCTGGTTATCTCCCTGGAATTGGACCAATTAAGCGGAGGCGATGAAGTCAAACATGAACCCTGAGAAATGCGACAAAGCCAGGGAAACGGAGAAGGAAAGCGGAGACATGTATGAGAGTAATTAGAAGACTCTGACAAGGCCTATCTCACCACTCTGTTTGTCTCACAGATTACTTATGCAGTGGCTCATACAAGTAAAATAGGACAATGCAAAGTGTTGCCAACATTACCACGGCAATAATGAGAGTGGATGTAGATTATTAACCTTTGATTGCCCGTTTCTTCCTTTCTTCCTGCCTCCCTTCCTTCCTCCCTCCATCACCACACTCCCTTCCTCCCTAAGTATTATAAAGACATCTCAATACCCCCTCTGCCATGCCTTCCTCCCTTAATTCCTCCTCTCCACTCCTCCTCCATCCTTCCTTCCTCCCATTCCATCTCACCTCACCTCCCATTGTGACTCCTTCAGCCCCTCCCATAAGCTAATATTTTCTCTTTGCGTCTCGGCTTCAGTGTTACATCTAAATCCAGAGAACGCATGGATCTGCACGCATCTGTTCTCTCTTTGTCTCTCTCTCTCTCGCTCTCTCTCTCTCGTGGCTTTAACACTAAACTAAACGCCTGAGCGACAACTCTGACAACAAAAGAGGGAGATTGACAAAGATGAAGATGCATCAAAAAGTAGAAGGAGAAAGGCACGAACGACGGCAGTAAAGTAACCTTACATTGAGTGTGAAGGATGGATAAGATGGGGTTGAGAAGAGAAGGGAGAGTTTCTCGTGTATAAATGAGAGCCAGAAAGGTGGGGGGAGGTGGTGGGGGGTTATCTGGATATGCAGATTATGTCTCAATGGCCTGCAGGCTTCACACCTTCTGCTCCTGCTGCCAACCCTCAGCCTCAGTGTTTTTATGAATATACTGTATATATATATATATTTTTTCGCCCCTCCTCTGGTCTGACAGTCGTTGCCTCTGGGTCTTTTTCCCCACCCCCATTAACTGATGGGGCCAATGCACGGCTGTATCCGGCAGCCATGCCTGGTAAGAACTACCACCATTTGAATTGACCAGTGTGGCCATATGACAGCGGTGTGGGCCACACACACGCACTGTCAGTATTCTGAATGCAGACCCTGATAGAGACACCGATGGTAGGGCTGATGGGTCTCTGTCAGTGTCCATGTTGAGCGTGTCATTTGTGTGCTGTTCCCAATTCCCATCATGGACGTAGCATAGTATAGGCAGGCAGTGTAGACAGGATAGTCGAGCAGTGAGGCTGTTGGACTTCTACAGCTGAAAGGTTCTGGGTTCAAACCGTCAATGTCTGCAGTCTTCCTGTCGGCATCTTTGAGCAGGATGCCTAATTAACCCCACCAGATCATGAACGACATGTATCGGAACTCACTGTAAGTCGCTTTGAAGGAAGGTGTCTGTTTCATCGTGAACTAACTAAAATAGCCAAATAGTAGAAGAAATTGTGACCTTGAATACATTATTTTTCTTTGGGTCAGATTTGGAGGTGATGATGTTGTGTCTTGTTGTTTTTCTTTCTTGTTTTTCCCGGTTTTTCTTGGCACCATGGGAATCTTGCATAGTGTGACATTTTGCCGTAGGAAAATGCCATCATCTGGTGCACTTCTCAGGGGACAGAGAGGAAAGGGATCTCTGTTGTGAGTGTTGCAGTGTTACAAAACCAAACCTGTCATAGTGGGAATTGTTACCACGGCCATAGACGGCTTAGCTTTTTAATTGCATTCCAGGTTTCATTTCAATGTGACCCGTGCTGACTTTAGAGGAGGTAGCATTTTATGCTTTTACTGTATGAAACATTCAGATCCATTTGGAAAAGAAGCGCTGCTTATCTTTGGCAGTTTTTACACAGCTTATCAAGGACCAATGAAGGACCACACAAGTTACAATAAGATTCTTTGGAGACGCTATGATGACTCTAATTTCAAATACAAAATGTCAGAAATTGGAAGTGAACATTTGTTTTCCCCTCTGGTATTGGTTTTGGATGAAACGGACAAATAACGTGTGAAATGGCAGATTGCGTTTCCTGAAAAAAGGAACCATTACAAATCTCAAACTGCCATGGTTACATTTCAGCAGCTTGTCCGTACGTATTCAGGGTCAGTTTGAGGTTTTATAATAGCTATTCAAGCTTCTCCGTGACCTGAAATTATGATCAGACATTTGGCAGTTATGGACTGTGCCTCAAAATGTTATCCCATTCAGTATTCAGAGAGAGAGCGTGTATTCAATTCGCAATGCAAATGAATGCTTTCAAGGGTGCAATACCCATAAGCCATACCCTTTAAGTCATGTCAGAGAACAAAAAAAAACTGATTTGAATGTTTATGAAGAATAGGGAATATAAATTGGAAAATAATTATTATTAAAATTTTTACAATGGAGAATATTGGATTATTATATGCGATGGGAGAAGTTTTGTAATTATAAAAAAAAATTCCTGCTGCTACTTCCAATAATAAAAACATAGCATTATAGCATTGCTCCATACAATCCAATGAATGCAATTTATTACACCTGTCTACTGCAAAAAAAGCAAAAGTGCACCTTCAGAAGAAAAGCTGCTACTTTCAGGGGGTTCAAATGCTAAAGCAATTATCTGTCGGACACGTCGCTGTTTACGTATTCATTTATTCATTTGAGTAGAATTGGAAAACAAATCACAGCTCCAAATACCTGACCAACTCATCTGTAGAGTCTTCAAAAGGGTACATAGGAAGAGATAGATATAAAAAAGAGAGTGGGAGAAAGAGAGTGGGAGAGAGAGAGAGAGAGAGAGAGGAGAATGAAGAGAAGGACCGCCTGAAGATAAAAGATCCTGAAAGAGAGATTGGCAAATAAACAACCAAGTAGTTGGTGGAGTCTTCAAAAGGGTAAATAGGAAGAGATATAGAAAAAGAGAGTGAGAGAGAGAGAGAAAGAAAGGAGAGAAACCGCAGTGTTTTCTCTCTTAAAAAATGAAAAGAGAAAATAAACGAAAGGAACAGGCTAAGATGGCCAACTGAAATGAAAGTTTGTAACTGACAAAATATAGGAGAGTTATAACATGGCTGGAAGTCATTGAGTCGTTGAGATGCGACAGGAAAACAGGAGTAGCATTAGCACACGTAAGCATACGGCAGCCGGTAAACAAGAACATTCCACTAGAGAAACATAATATAACAAACAAAATACAAAGAAGACAGAGGAGGACAGAAGAAAAGGAGATAAACACCTTCATAAGATACAGGTGAATGAAAAAGAATACATAAAAAGGAACAAGAGTAGGAAGCAATATGGAGAATAAGAGGGAGAAAAAAATGGTGAGAGAAAAAGAGAGAGAGAGATTAAGGACGCCTCTCTCCTGTCGTTCTCTGCCAGCCAGGAACCACTTCTATTACATAAGTCTCAGAGCTTGGACAGCTCACATGCTCCTCCAGGAGAGCATGCACATCCCCGCCGCACCTGAGATGTTGTGGCAGAGCGGTAATAGAAGGGCTGATACCGAGGGAATAGGAAGGAGGGTTGAACATAGAGGATGTGAGACAGAGACACACAGACAGACACAGCAAGAGAGAGATAGAGACAGATAGACACAGCAAGAGAGCGATAGAGACAGACAGACACAGCGAGAGTCAGAGACAGAGACACACAGACAGACACAGCAAGAGAGAGATAGAGACAGACATACACAGCAAGAAAGAGTCAGAGACAGAGAGACAGACAGACACAGCAAGAGAGAGATAGAGACAGACAGACACAGCGAGAGTCAGAGACAGAGAGACAGACAGACAGCAAGAGAGAGATAGAGACAGACAGACACATCAAGAGAGAGAGAGAGCGAGAGAGAGAGAGAGCAGGGCGGGATGTATTTGATTGTACTCTCATTGCAAATTATATTTGGTTGGCAACAGGAAACTAATCAACTAACAGATGATGTCAATCAATGTTTCACCATTAGCCAATGAGCTGTGTCATACTGGAGGGCATTGTGTCCACGAGACAACGATACATTTTGAGAATGATAACATGAGTACAAATAAAAAAAATAAGGCAAAGTCTCATTCACTTAACTTAGAGTTTGGAGGCGAGGAGGACAGTAAAACGTGTATCGGGGTAATGAAGCAGGATTTTGGGCAGAGGAAGTTCCAGATCCTGTAAGCTCTGGTCCTCAGGGGAGAACACGAGACTTTGAGGAAAAATCTTAAACTTGTACAGGCACAGGATGGGGAAAGGTAAACAAGGGTGTGTGAATTGTAATAGAGAATGCAGTACAGTAAGTAAGTCTTATCACACACACACACACACACACACACACACAATGTCACAATGAATTGTTGCCATTATTAAAAACAGGAATGGTGGTCATATTTCCACTGGGGGTGTTATGTTGTATTTGATGGTTGTTTGAGGTTTCTTTCACACAGTCTATAATGACGGAGGACACAAATCCCGGACCAATGACGTCAATGCGACTTTTGCGAGGAAAGAGTTGATGTTTCAGACTTTGATTGTTCCTCCTTTAAGACCTGTCTGTCCTTACATGCATTTTCTGTTGTTGTGCCGTCTTCTTGTTTGGCTTCAGGGGAATTCACATGCTGATTGGTTGAGGGAAGATTTGGGGTTAGTGTTGAGTTCTGTTTTGATTATTGATTCATTATCGGTGACAAATGGAAGAAATTGAACTCTCATTTTACACACTGACACTGATTCGATCGATCTGCTGATACACCAGGTCTGAAAAAAACGAATTATCTTTTCTATTTGTATTCATTAATGACTCGCAGTCAATCAAGTGTATCATGTAAATGTATTTTCTGTTTTATTGAAAGACTTATGCAGAGAGATTCTACAGGGCCATATCATAACCAAAAGAAACCAAAACATTTACAGACAGTTCATCATCATCATCGTCATCATCACTTATTTTTCAAGCAGAGCTCTTTTTCTACATAGACATTATTCCACCAGTGTCGGTTTCTCCTACTATGTGTGTGTGTGTGTGTGTGTGTGTGTGTGTGTGTGTGCATGCGTAGGTGTGTGTTTTTGTGTGTTTTAACGTTTGTCCGTATGTATACCCCCTCGCTTGCTGTATTAATTCTAACTCTAATCATTTTTGTGCTTTAGAAATTTTTTTTTTTTGTATTTCAGTCAAACATCAAAACATATTGTATCTGATAAAAAGACATGAACACTCCAGTATGTTTTGTACTGTGAGAGAATATAACTAAAGATAAAAGAAAAAGAAAGGTTAAAAAGCAACTGCGATGGCAATTTATTTTGTTGGGGGTAAAACAAAAGAACATGGATGATCCTGAATGGTTTACAAACACCTTATATACATGTTGTGTCGTTACAGATGTGACATTAAGTGTAGGAAGCTCATGATTGCAAGCACTGGACAAGTCTCTCTCACTGAGCATTCTGTACATATGTAGTAAATCCCCAAAACCCAAACCGCAATCACTGATACTTGGAAAGGATATTTGGAAAGGTATTTGTTTCGAAAATTCAAGATATAGCGCAAGATAAACTGTCACATGAATGTCATATACGGTCACAGAAAAGTGTTAAAAATACGTTCCACAATACCTCTCTGTGATCGGAGTTAATTTTACTTTCCTTGAGTTTCTTAAAGCAAATAAATTCGAGCAGTATTGAATCATTTTGCATTTTTCTCCCCAAGCCTTCTCCTTTTAATGTACTGTAATAAATGTTAAACAAAATAATATTGGATACAATGTATAAATAAATCTAAATAATAATCAGCATCATAATAATCATAATAATAAATAAACATGTTATTGTTATACCATTGCTCCATATCTTTCATTCAATTAATTTATTGCATGTCTCTGCAGAGAAAAAATATATAGTTCCATCTCCCCCTTATCAGCCAT